>CAXITT010000993.1:107981-171522 GCA_964033795.1 Lymnaea stagnalis
CCCCCCCCCCCCCAATTAAAATAAAATCTATTTGTATATTATGACGTTACAGAATAGAAAAATTGGCAACGGTTTTCACCACTCCGCCAGTTCAGACAAACAAAATAATTATGTAACAAAACTACTTTACATTCTTGGTCGCAGTCAAAGAAGATAAGAGGGGGGTGGGGGGGTGTGTGTGAAGTTTAAAAAAAAAAAGGGGGGGGGTTTGAAGTTGTCGCTAGGGCGACTAGTCTAAATATTACAGTTGACGCAGCTAGCTCAATAGATACATTGTTATTTTTATAGACTTTGACATTCCCACAAATCCCCCTACCTAAGCGTTCTCCTTATTCAAAAACCCCCACCTCCCCTCTCAGTGCGTACATAATATAACGAAGGATAGTTCAAACTTGCCAGATCTTTATTTGAAAGGGCTCAAACTCCATCAATCAAAATTATTTAATTTTTTTTTAATCAGAAAAATTACCCAAATACTTTTCACACGGCTTCTGAAAATCGTAGTTTTGGCGGGTCTCGGCGTACAATCGTAAAAAATCTAAAAATCGTACATTGTACGCCAAAATCGTAAGACTAAACAGGTCTGTGATATATATAGAGTAATCGAACATCACAAGGACTAAATTACTTCGTTTGATGATATGCACTAAAACAGTTAATGTACCGTTACCTAATGTGACAAATGCATGAGCCCTGAGCCTAGTCGACATTTTGGACCCCTTGAACTGAGACAGAGGCTGGGAAGCTTGGGAAGATGGTGCTGTCATCTGTGAATTGCTGTCTTGAGAATCAGACTGACCCTGCTGGCTGCATGATCCTTCTGTCTGGCTGCCGCTAGAATCTTGGTGTTCTGATTAAGTTTACGCAAAGAATTAATTTGCAACTTTATTTCTATTACCTTTTTTTGCCTCTAATAAGTCAATTTTTAATTAACCAAAGAAAGATGATTACTAACATTTACACATTTTTTTTGCAGACATAGATTTGGAAGGTCACAGAGTGAGGGATAAATAGAAAGATAATTTTAGACACCTGTAACACTATACGTAGAGAGCACAACAGACTAAAAGGTAAAACAAACAAGGAAACAATTGAAGGTTCAGAGAGGTCTTACCACTGTCACCAATGCAAGGGGCTGCAATGATGGACTGAATGAGGAGGGTAACACGTTTGGGCATTCTTGTGGGACATCGTTGACACACTTCTCCTAGTGTGAACATGTATTTGATCATTTGCTCTTCATCAATTTGCATCCCTGAAATTTTAAAAATTTTATTTACATTATTTATACAATTCAAGATATAAAAAAAACAACTCTTTAATAAAAATTTCATGATTTGCTCTTAATTTATTCAAAAATTATTTAATTTTTCTCAAGAGAACATGTTTATATATAAATATATTTTAAAAGTTAAGTTATGATCCGACTTTAAATTTTTGAGATTGGGTGGATGGCGGTGCTAAATCTGTCAATTTAAAATGAAAACACACTTACAAGTCCCATTTCTATTGTATTTACATGAGTCAATTTAAACTGTAATATATTCTTTAAAAAAAGTTTAATTCCATAATCAAATTAATGGAGGGAAAAAGTAGTTATGTATGTTTTATAAATAATTCTTTTTAGCAGCATACACACCCACTCCATTATCTGAATTCAAAATAACTTGAGACATATATTTATCACAGTCTGTCATGAGCTCTTCTCCCCAGGCCTGCATCTGTCTTTGTGATGCTTCCTGCTCTAGGCAGTTGTGTAACTGAATGGGAATATTGCAAGGAAGGTTAACAATAAAAAACCTTTGCAAGTGAACAAAAAATAAATTAAGGTTGAACATTCTGGGAGAGGAGGTTCAGGATTTTTTAAAAAAGTATTTAAAAAAACGTACAACACTTATTTTTTGGAACCCAGATATTGTAGTTTTTATTATCAAACATCCAAACCCATTACTGAATAAAAATTTATACATTTAAACACTTGCTACAGCCACATTTATTATAATCAAAATTCTGGACAGAGATCAATAGGTTTTGTTAACTCAAAGTTTAGTGTGTTATGAAAATAGAACCAAAGGTTAACTAGCAACTCCAGACTGGGTTATCCCCCTTAACTACTTTAAAATTAATGGACATACAAACTAATCACCAATAGGAATGTTTGTTTCAGTTATTTTTAAAATTAACAATTTTACTAAAAAAAATAACCTGTTGCTCTTATCATGGAACCACTATCACCTGCTCTTTGTGAAAGTTCCATACATTTGACTTAAGTTTGTGTCCAAATGTAGAGCGAAATAAATGAAAACTTACCTGAGAGACACAGTTGACCATTCCAGAAATAAAAGAAGGTGGGTATGAGAAATTCCGAAGTTTTTGTTTCAAATCCTCTAAGAAAAATATAAATTTAAAAAATGATGGAGTGATTAATTGTACTTTAATAGTCGACTGTTATTCTTTTTTTTTTTTTTTTAATTTTAACTTGATCATGATACACTAAACACTTATGTCACTTAAGTTTTTTAACATTTTAAGTGATTAATTGTACTTTAATAGTCGACTGTTATTCTTTTTTTTTTTTTTAAATGTAACTTGATCATGATACACTAAACACGTATGGCACTTAAGCTTTTTAACATTTTGATGCAGACCATTGTATTGATTAAATGATTTTTAATCAGCTAATATTATTAAATATCATAATGCAGCTTCAACAAGCAGCTTACCTAAAATATCAGATATGGCACCAGGAGGTATTGATTTTGCAGTGGCCCCTAGCACACTAAGAATGTTGGTCCACTTGGCACTGGGGGAATCATCTGGAAAAGGGTATAAACTGCTTTGTTTACATTTACTGTGATAGTCACATTAGGATAAGCAATTGGCTAATTTTTACTTTATCACTCAAAACAATTGATTTGCTAAAATTCTACTACAAATTCTGTTTTTTAAATTGATATTTTGAGTATAAACCACCCCTTTTTATTACATAGATATTAAAATGTATAACAGAAAAAAACACTTTTTTTCTGAGTAATGTGCCACAAATAAAAAAATTGTTTGCTAATCTTTACTATATTTTAATTTTTATACTTTCTATACAGTAACAAATGTAGGTGTCCAAATAAAATTACTAAATCAGTCATAAGAAATGTTTAATATGCATTTTCAGTGTTTATAACTATGGGAGGATAAAAAAAATTAAAATTTTTTTTTTTTTTTTTTGATGAGCATAAACACAATTAGGAACCCTGTCGAAAAATCCATTTAAAATTTAGACACATAGACACTGCATGCCATAAACAGACTAAGATAATGCAGTCTCCAAACTAGTTAATTAATATATCTCAGAATGCAAACAAAGACAAAACCACCTTGAATTTTTTCTAAACACTTGCCACATATTTTTGTAAAATACTTCTTTAATGCAGAAAAAATTCCAGTCAGCAAATTTATTATTATTTTTTTACATCAATCTACTGAACGTAATACACTGTTAATTGAATACTGTAAATAACACACTGTACATTAAAACATCATAGATGTAGACAATAATAATATACTGTATTCTAGGCACTAACTTCTTCATGGCAAACTTTCTGTAGGAGTATTCGGTTATCTACCAATTAGTTTAGGATAATAAACATTCTACTGTAGTTAGAAAGGACATATAGATTCTTCCTAGCATTCAGCACCAGAAGGTAATTCATGACCACCAATATCGAAAAACTACCAATATGCATCAACATGTTGATTAACTTTATAAAAGAAGTTAACTGTTTTCTGATTATCTACATAAAACTCACGTGAAATAGGTGGAATTTTTTTCCAATGGTTAATAACTAATTCTTGATCAATTTTCACAGGTGTTTTTGATATTTCAGCCAAAAACATCCAAGCACACTGAAACAAACATTTTTTTTAAAGGCATTAAATTTAAAGTCTAAATTATAATACAATGAAAAAAACAATACTTCCATTAGATTGGATTCTTCAGCATAAGATAATGAGATACAAATGTATTTCAAGACAGCGATTTTGCAGACAGCTCATACCTCAGAATTAGCCCCCTCTACATGACTCTGCACTGCGTTCACAATAGAGGTTTTCAACTTCTTGGTCCTGGCCCAGTATTGGCAAGCCTTTTGTAAATAACGCCTGAGACAACAAAAGCAAAAAATCATTAAGTCTTTGGTTAAAATTTTTATTTCATTTAAAAAAAAATAATCATGAAGATACTAATGAAAAAAAAAAAAAGAAGTCAAAATAATTTTTAATTTAAAAAAGAATAATTTCTCACCTCAATTTTTCACAATTTTGATCAGTGATTATACTCAGAAGGTCCCATTCTATACCAGAACTTGAATTTCTGTAAATGATAAATTATAGCTTATGTTATAACTTAATTTAAAAGCATTAAAGGAAAAATAATTCTGCTTGTTTTATCATGAGAAAGATATATTACATCTTATAAAATATGATTTTATGAAATTATAATACTCAAAGGGAAAAAAAAAACTTATGACAAAGATATAAAATAGAAAAGCAATAATAAAATATTAGATATTTTATCACATAACTATTTCTTATGGCGAAAATGAGTTATTACAGTTACAAAATAAAATCAAAAACAATTTTTTTTTAGTCACCTCGTTGCTACTTTCATATCAAGAAGAATCATTTCCTCTAAAAGATCAAAACATTTTTCTTGTACAGTTGTTTCTCTATCCATAACCTGAGGCAAGATACCAAATACCCAAGCCCTGAAAAAAATTAAAATAAAATGTGTAACTATTTTAGTGCAGCTGATTTAAAGAAACATGAATCTTTGGGTCTGAAACAAAAACCAACTAGTTGACTTTGCCATGCTTATAAAATAAGAATCTTTTATTCATCCAAATAAATGGAGATGTTTTTTTTTTTTTTTTATTACATTGTACATATAATTATTCAGCACATCAATAAATACATAATTTAGTAAAGTAACATTATCCAAGTAAAACAAATTTAAACACCACACATCTGTAGAATAAGTTAATAACTATTTTGTTTATGCAGAGATTGTATTTTTTTTTATGATAGAAAAGTCTTTGTTTGAATTTTTTATACAGCTTTTGGCCTTGCTCATGCCATGTTAGATTATTATTAATAGTGACACCTAAGTACTTATGTCTCTACTTTCTCTACAATTTTATTTTTAATGTTGAGATCTGCAATCTGTTGTTTCCCCCTCAAGATAGCTACTTATACTGCGACAACTTGTTTTACAGTTACATCACTGCTAAATGTCGATTTACACAGTTTATAATGTATGTCTTATGTGTGGATAGCTTAACAACACATTTCATGAAATGCATGTTCTATTAACTTCTAATTTACACAATCTTTGTTTAACTTTTAAATATTTAGACCATATATTTGGACACAATTAAGTTCTTCAATGTTAAGTTAATTCATTAATTTAAAAAAAAAAAAAACAGCAGATTTTTTAGATACAAAGGAAATTGAAAATTATATTAATAAATTATTTGTTATCCAGGAATTGATTTTCTTAACCTTGACCTCAGATCCAGAAATTGAGAAAACCATTAGTTTTACTTTTTTTAAATTATTGAAATGAAGTTATATTACTTCTGCAAATATAAAAATCCAGCTAATTAAGTGTAGGAGAAATTACCACATGTAAAGAAGAATCACAGAAAAGTTCATATCAGCAGCAGGAAGTTAGCCAGAATATTCCCACCCAAGAAACGCACAGTTCTTAACATATGTCAAAATGACAGGTTAAAAGTAAATAATCACCAACTGTTGAGCTAATATTGTGAAAGATGACATTTGCGAATCTAAACTTGATTGCCTTTCATGTTAGTGAGTTCAATTTTATTGCTACCATTACTTACTTCTGTATCCGTTTATCTTCAGGGAAAGCTTTTAACAATTCTGACAATGCTTGGACAGCCTGTTTCCGCACAGAGAGTGCTGGGTCAGCGCATCTGTCTCGCAAGGCATCTAAATCCTTGACAAATGTAAAATTCAGCCAAAATTTCATTAAAACAATTAATTACAAACTAGTTAATTGTGTAATAGTAATAGTTTTAATGCATTAACTAATTTTAAATCTCTATTTGTTGAATGCTCAAACAATTTAGGAGATGATTGGTTTATCATAAGAGTGACATAAATAGTTCTGTACCTCATCTCTATATTCTGGTGCTTCAAGTTGAATGACTTTCTGCAATGCTTGTATGGCACACTTTCGAACAACAACCTTGGATTCTAATATCCGACGATGGAACATCGAAACAACACCTTTTGTATCAGGGAGATCTAGATAGTTGCAAAAGCATTACAATTAATTAGTAAAAGTCTACCTGGACTGTTATAGTAGGAATTGTACTTTAAAATTTAAATAGCATGTGAGTGTTGGTTTGGGTCATACATATCTAACCTGTTCTTAATATTTTTATAGTGCAAATGGCGAATCTAATAGACATTATCTCTCTGTCTAACTAATCATAATAACAATAAAGATTATTTGAAAATCACCCTTCATCCCCAAAAGCTCGAAGCGCGGTACCTACCACATTGAAGTAGAAAATGCAACTTACAAAAACTACATATGAGGATACCCATTCTAAGTCTTTCATACCTTGCAACCATAAACAACACAGGCCAATATACATCTACAAAATAATAGCTAGATAGACAACATCACCCCAGCAGGTGTTTGCGAAATAGATAAGTCTTCAAATCAGTTTTGAAAGACTGCACTGTCTGGCTGTTCCTGAGAGCGATAGGAAGGGTTTCCAAATTGTTGGGCCAGCAAATGCCAAAGTGTGCCCCATCGTAAGTCTCAAGGCGAACACGTGGTATCTTTGGTTGACTTCTAACAGTAACTTCCCATCCCACAATCAAATAACCCTTACACAAACATAAATGTGAAAGTTTTACTAACTTACACTAAGCAAAAAGTAAAAAAAAAACATACATGGATTGAATCCAGGTGTTAATTCAATGGCACCAAAGTACCCAGCACTGACTCTGCCTAGTGGAGTTTTGCTGTTCTTTTTATCAGATGGTGTATGACTGTTTCTCATTGTCTGTTCAATTGTGTCATTCTCTTTATCATGATTTTCTACACTTTCTTCAGTAGGAACTTTATCAGTGCAATCTGCATCTAATGAAATATCCCATAATATTCAATGAATTCAACTTCCTGAATCCATTCAACATAAAATAAAATTTTTAAACATTACCAAATTAACCTACTTGTCATCTACAGCAGGATAAAGTATTTTCTATAGCATATTGATAATTCACAGTTTATCATCTCAAAACAAAAAAAACTTTTTGATTGAAGAAAAGTCTCTTAGACAAGTCTGTGTTACAGTACAATATTGAATCACAAATTATATGCATATTTTCAAATAGAGTAGCTGTGCAGTTGTGATATTTTTTTTTTAAAGGTCAGATATATAGTAAAAAAATCTGTAAGCTTTAAATTAACAATATTCACTAGCATAAAACGTAAGTCCATGGTTGTCATGGGTTAAATAACATAATATAATTTTGATAACTCTTGTCACGGAAATTATTCATTCTTGTCAAAATTGAGCCCATTTATTATATTACATGGAGCAGTATCATTTCAATTTTATTATCTTGTCTTTTATGTAATCTATATGCGTGGAGAAACATATAATCAAAATCAGATCCCATTGTCTTAAGTATATAAATGAAAATCTGTTCCACATCAACAAACCTGTTAGTCTAGCTAAAGACATGACTGGAGTGGGCATAAATTGTTTAGCTGTGGGTCTGGCTTGTTCTGCTACAGGAGTTATTACTTCCTTGATGGTCCTCACAATGTCATTATGCTTAGAGTTGGTGCACGATGAAAAACCTAGAAGGGCCCTTGAGCTTACACTAAAAAATAAACAAATAACGAGTTTATTAATGTTTAAAAACATTTTTATTAAAATCAAAGATTGCTGGTATATAATTAAATTACATAATTTTCTATATAACAATGTCACTGACGCTACCATATGGCGCCGACTTCACTAAATAATATTCATAAGTGCTAAATGAGATTCTTAAAAATACTGCAAGTGGGTTTGGTGCGTAATATTTGTTTGTTTTATGGAAATTGTTTAAATTTAAACGTGATATAAATTTGCGGTAAAAAAAGGGATTGGCATTAGAATATTAATATATAGTTTAGGGGCGTGAAGGTTGCAAACCTGTGGGAGGAGGAGTAGTAGAAAGAGATTAAGAGAGAAAGAGAGAGCCGTAATTGGGATTCTTTTAAAGTGCTTCACTTGAATGTATGTTTTGCCAAGTAACATGGAAAGTTCACACATCGCGGCTGCCATTGTCTGGCGGGCTATAGCTAGAATTAATATTTTACATTCTCAACTTGTTTTACCAAAAAATTATTATTTTTTAAATGCTTAAAAATGACTTTGTATTTTATCAAGACTGACAGCCACACCTAGCTTTGAATGCAGTTCCTCTTCTTTGCTTAAAGAAAAAAAAAAATCTCTATTGCAATGAAGAGTGTAGTAAAATTTATTTTGAGCATTCATTATCTTAACAAGTACCTTGCATTTACATCAGAGCATCTGCTCAATATGGTGCAGATCATACTTTTGTGATTAGTGAACTGTGACAGGTCAGGGGGTACATCTGCTGCTCAGAAAAATAACATTAACAAGCAACACCTTTCAAAACAATTGGGGGGGGGGGGGGGGGTGAGAGATGTAATAGAATTCTCTATCTTTTAAAAAGGAATTAAAATTTAAATATTTACGAACTATTTTTAATGGAAATGTTGCTGTGCCAAAGGGTATCAAGTTCACAGAGGGCACTGTGATTAAACTCACCTGATAAGATCCGTTCGGGCTGCTCCAAGAGCCTTAAGATAACATCAACAGCAAAGCCTCTCTGAGTGACCTGTTCACAATAGACATACAACACCAATAACCATGTGAATGAATGAGAACTTAAAACTGACAATACTTACTTATGTGACGTGACGTACGTTGTCTACGGGTTGGTCCCCTGCGTACTAGCAACAGACCAATTTGTAAGGGCCTAGAATCCCTGTTTTCTAGCCCCTACCGAGCTGATGTGCTGAATGACCTTCTAGCCCCTACAGAGCTGATGTGACTCATGTTCCAAGTATCAAACAAATGATGCAGAGATTCAGGTTTTTCTTATTTATTTGCTACATATGCATAACAGTGGAAAAACTTCATAAGAAATAATCTTCTGGTGTTCAGAATAAAAAATTGGGTCCAGAAAATACTGCACATGCTATAAAAAATATAGTTACACAAGTCCTCTGCTGTACATAGAAAATAATCACTCTATACACAAAACTAACTTCCTTACATCCAAGCCACAGCATGCGCCACTGTCTCGCTCTCTAACTCCTAGCTTCCTGTTCACACACTCCTCTTATCACGTGGTTCCTCCCGACACCACAACAGTCATACATGACTGAGCAAAACTCGTGGGGTACATGGGGAAACAAAACCCACAACTGCTCAATTGTCATCATCAAAGCAGATACAGAAAATCTCACGCGATCTGACAGTGACAACTTAGAGTAGTTAATATAAAACAGAATAGAAGGGCCCTACTTTTAAATGCACATTGATTTAGTCACAAATTATGCTCTCTTATCTCAATCAAGTTTTTAAAAGTATCATTAACAATTTTACCTGACTTCAACACTTTTCGATAAAAATGACCCTAATATAAGCGACTTCGTTTTACCTGTTGTATTATATATATATAGTAAAAGTAAATAACCAAAATGCGTAAGGATAATAAATTGATTTGTAGGTTTTTTTTTGGACATTGACTCATTTATGCATAAAATGATCACAAATTTCAGCGTACAATTTTGTATGCAAACAAAGGAAAGGATTATGACATTATTGGAAAGACTCATCAACTTTGCTAACAGTTTGTTTTTAATTGAACTCAGGAGTGTGCTACGACAAGACTGTCATAACTGTTGTATTTATATGCATTTGTCAAGAACACGCCCGAGTGCAGATTTTACTTCCCTGAGCAAGCCTGTACTTTGTCTTGGAAGTAGTGGATGCACTTATTAATTGTTAATCTGATTATTGCATAATAAAGAACATTTATTTCCCCCAGGATTAACTTATATACATGTTTGTTTTCTGACATAATCCATTTTTTTCAACAGTGACTGCCTCAATTTGACAATTTTTCTATCAGATATGTTGGTTTGTCAGCCTCAAGGTTTTAAACAGGAGATAATTCATACAAAATTGCTTTAATTAATTTTACGACAAGCACAGCAATTTAATAGAGAAAGAGCAAAGTCCAAGTGATTTTTCAATTCACTATCTATTAGAAAAAGAAGATATAAACAATATTTTCAATAAATGACATTTTTGAAATAGTAATAGCGGGACAGAAATCGAGACTCAAATTGTTCCATTCATTTGGGATGCCAACGCAACATATGAGATGGGAGCTCAAAATGGGACGTTAGTTAAGTGGCGAAATTTTAATTTTAAAATAGAATTTATGGTGAGATGCCAATAATGAAATGTATGTTTACCTTCTTGTGTTTGGAAAGTCGCTTCAGCCATTCCAGCATCTGAGCAAAATCTAGGTCAGGCAAACAGTCCAAAAGTTCAATAACAGCCTGAGGAAATGTCCAGAAAAGTTTGAATGAAATAGTAAAAAAGTTGAAAGTGGAATTATAATTTATAGTTACTAAAGATTAACATTTATATCACCTCCGCAGCGTGTGATCTGTACTCTGTTCGATCAGGAACTTTGCAACAAATATGCTGCAACAGTATTTTCAGACTCTGCACACATCGTTCACCCATTTCTTTGGTTAGGTACCTGTAAGAGATTTAAAAATAATTATTGTTACTGATGGGGCTACCCAAACAGTCAAGAATATATTATGTTGTTTAGATTTAAGAGATGACATAGATCTAAAGGTAAAAAAACAAAACAACTCACATTACAAAGTCCAGAGCATGTCGTCGAATCAGCAAAAGTGGACGATTGAGAGATGCAAAAACTTTTCCATCCTCTAAAATTAATATTTGCTCCAAAAACTCCCTGAAAAGCTGGAAAATAGCACATAAGAAAAATACATACATGAATTTGTTTCAATTTCTTTGGAATTGTTATCCAAGTGTCAAAACTTAAAGGTACACTTTATAAACTAAATAATTTAAAAGTATGGCTTCAATTTTAAAAAAACAACTATATTAAATGGTTGCATTTTCAATAATATTTCCATGATCTATCAATCAAAATACAACCCGTCATAATAAGTAATTTGAGACATTTAAAAACAATACAACTCACTTCATTAACAATGACTGTAACATGACCGTGAAATGGCTGACACAATAAATAAATAGCTTTAAATACAAGAATTCCAGAACTGCATTTCCTCTTCCTGAAATGTTAAGATATTTAGAAATGACAGCATGCCAAAACAATGGTCACGGCAAAACAAACTCTGGCTATTGTATTAACTGAAGTTAGATGAATACAAAAAATACACATCAAAAGTATATGAACATGTACACACACACAAACATACACCTAGACAGCAATTCACCTCTCCATGAATCTGAATAACCCAAGGGAACACAATGTGAGGAAGATACGACTTAGCACTATTGGCCTCGCAGGAGTTGCCGGAATTTTCATTGTGTCCATGTCAAACTAAATACTGGACTCAATCTCAGAGTTTTAATTCAGAGTTATACTTCTATAAGATGAGTTGCCAAGTACCATCCACCCGGGTGCTGGTGGTGTTTTTGCTGGGGATTGACCCAGTTTAGACTGCTCAGCCACCCAGCATGCACACACACATATATTAAACATGAATAACAACAGCAATGTTAAAGGATTCGTTCAAAAGCAAATTTCAAAATGCAAGTGATAATTTATTTTTTTTTTTTGCCTGAAGAAACCTCTGATATGGCTTGGTAAAAGTAAACATGTCCTCAGGTGTATCAAGAATATGTCAGAGCTTTTAAATTATGACATCCACGTTTTAATTTCAATTCTTGCTTCTATGCATTCCATGTGCGTCAGATCACTCCAAGATAAAATCTCACAACCCTGCCTCCCCCAACAACTGTTCTTCATTGTGAAAAAAAAAGTTTACAAAAAAAATAATATAGAAACTGTTCCTAACACAAAGATCAATTTTCACAAATGCTTTCTAGATCTAAAATCCATCCACTCAAGCCCAACAAAACAAGAGCACGGCTTACCACTGTCCCATCGCTTCCGACATAGATTCCGGGTCAACTTTTGCAAGGTTCAATAACACTCCTATCAGCTGTATGGCAGTAGACTCTGATTGGCGCAAGGAGTACTTCTCACAAATTAAAAGAACATCCTACAATAAAAAGGTAAGTTCTGTTGTTTCTTCTCAGTGTTGGCACTGTTCTGAACCTTTGGCTCAAAATTATTAAATTTATTAATATAACATATCTTGCCATTTTAAAAAAAAACCATTTGACCCCAATTAATATAAGGTAAAAAATTGTTTTTCCTCATTTTCCTGCTTATGGCTTGTGTCTTATTTTTTGTGCAGACCCATTTACTCTTACGATTTTGGAGTACAATGTACAATTGAACTGTGTACATTACATATACTGTAAGTTTATTTTTTTATTAAGATAATGTATTGATAGATTTTGTGATGATATTGTAAGATTTTAAGAGTTTGAGGGTAAACAGGTCTGTTTTTGTGTGTATTTAGATACATTGTAAAAATCCTGTAGGTGTAGATATATCAACAAATATAATAATACAAACATTTCAACACTGTCTAACCCCACTGAATCCATAGGCAAACAATTCCTTTACTTTGACTCTGGTATTCCCGAAGAAACCATAACTTAAGCATACCAAAAACTAAACACCATCCTTTACATTTTCAATAATTGGATACATTTTTTCTTCACTTGCTACCTGAAGTAGTAAATTCATTAAGTGATCCAGCTTTTCAAGTTCATCGGGATCCAGTTCCAGTACTGCATCCTCTCCTTCGCTCCCTTGATGTTCATCATCAGTATTCTAAACATAGTAAATTTCTAAATTTTAGTTTGATTTTCTATCAGAAGAATATAAAAAAAAAAAGGATTTCATTTTAAGAGTTAATATAATATCTGGGGAAGGCATGATACTTAAATGTATGGATTTTAAATTCCTTTTGATAGAAAAGTGATAATTTTTCTTGTTGACACCAACATAACAGAACCTGACAAAAACAAAAAATGCTCACAGATCCATTAACCCCTTCAACCCAATAGTGCAATATCTCATTTGTCACAGGAGACGCTCTCACACAGCTACCTATAAGACAAGCTCCACACATCTTATCTTTATAAGCAAATGATGTGTCATAATATGACTTGAATATAACAACTAATGGGTGAATGGAAACATCACAAGGACATCAAAATATGACACATTTTATGACTTAACACATACACACAGCTTTTAAGTTCAAAAAAAAAAAAAAAAAAAAAAAAAAAAAAAAAAAAAAAAAAAAGAAAAAAAAAAAATAAAAAAAAAATACTGCTTGAGACAGGGCTTCATCTGAGACTCTTTTCTGCTTGCCTCCTTTTGATTTTTTAGACTTCTGACTTGCTTTTATGTTGGTCTCATTCCTTTTCCTCTTACCTTTACTTTGGCCACCTGTAAATTAAATAGACTTGATTTCAAGTTTTAAAAAATATTAAAAAATGAGAAACATAAAAAAAGGCTCAAAATTATTTAAATTAACATGGGTTTAGATTTTGATACTCATGCCACCATCGCCACTTGGATTTCTATCTATTCTGTCAAATTTTCTGAAGATTTCTTACATGGTTTGAGTCCTTCATCTCTTATTCAAGTACACAACCTGAGCCAATTTTTCTGAGAGTTGTTTTAGTTTCAATGTTACTATAAATCAACAGTACTTTCTGCTTATGTCTGTTCACAAACAGACAGGAGATTGGCAATTTTTCAAAACTCAATAAGACCTCAGCCTATTACTCAAGACTTCAGCCTATTTTTTAACTGCTTTATTAAAATATCATACCACTCTTTTTCCATTTATTGAGAAGTCGACAAGCCTGGAGAAATAGTTCAGGGTTGTAAATCTGAAATGCAGCACTGCCTGCAAATAAAATGAGGCACATTTTAAATGTTTATTTATTTATTTTTTTTTTGCAAAAACAAAATATCAATTTTATTATTTTTTATGCCCTGTCTTTAAGATAGCAAATTTAACCCTTTAGAAGTCTAGGTGCCAAGAAGACAGAGCCATTTTAAAAGTTTGTCAATCATAATACTCATATTGCATAAAAATATATATAAAAAAACTAATTAATTCACAAATATAAAACTAAATATTATATTCTTGTAGGGAACTGGATGAGCTGATGTGATCTTTATGAATCAAGCTGAAATCTCAACATTTATGCAAATGAGATAGCCTGATTTGCATAATTTTATATACAAAAAAGTCCTAATTCATATTTGAATGTGATGTAGTTTGAAAAACTACACAAAGTATTCCCTTTGGGCTGCTTTTGCCTTTTGACATTTTCAAGGTCAAATTTTTTAAAGCATTTCTAGGGGTCACTAGGTAGAAAATAATTTGACATAAAATGACACAAAACAGTAAAATATCAAGGGAAGTCCCTTCAAAATGGCGAGATGAACAAGAAATGCGAGAAGCAATCTGATCAGCTGGTACGAAGACCAGAAAGACAATATCGAGGCTTGAATTATCAGGCCGATTGATCAGCCATTCATCTATTCGCCATTCCACCCTGGGCCTATATATCAGCCCAGCCGTCCCAAGAGCTTAAATAAATATTAGAAAACTCTTGAGATTATTTGTACCTAACTGAAATAATGAAAAGTTGTTAAAATATGAAATGGCGTCAAGTAATATATTTTATACTTAAATTACTATCAAACCTGGCAAGGCAATAAGCTTCAGATAAACAGATGCAGCAATAACACCAGCAGCTCTCTCTGAAAAGCTACATGAAATCTGAAACAAGAAAAAATTATTTAAAATTATAATTCACCAATAATTAAAAAAAAAAAAATATATATATTTTTAAAAATAATATTTTGAAAAAAATTATTTATATACATTTTAAAGATAAATTATTGTTTAGATGCAACTTATGTGAAGTAACGATAAAGACATAATCTGAAACAAGAAAAAATTATTTAAAATTATAATTCACCAATAATTAAAAAAAAAAAAAATATATATATTTTTAAAAATAATATTTTGAAAAAAATTATTTATATACATTTTAAAGATAAATTATTGTTTAGATGCAACTTATGTGAAGTAACGATAAAGACATGATTTTCCAGATATATTACCATTTTATGTTAACAAGAAATAAAATGCTGACCTTATTGGAATTATGACAGAGGAATGCCAAAATAGCTACCAGAGTTTTGTGGGATATTTCACTTTCAACCAAGATAATCCATAGGCCTGAAAAGTAGAGTTAAATAGTAATATCTTTCTCACTTGACATTATTTAGATATTCATACAATCCTACATTAGATGAAATGTAAGGTTATTTTTAAAAAAATTGAAACGACATTAATAAAAAAAATAACAATAGCATTAACAATAACACTGGTCAACATTGAAATTGTTACTGACTTAAAAGGCCCAGAGCTGTAGTATTTTGATGGGCTGAACACGAATATAATCATACAATTGTTTCAGTGACTTCATTTTAAAGATATTTCATATAATTTATTTTATGTGTTTCACAGTTTAAATGTATATATTAGGACTGCAACAACATCCTAAATCAATGCTGTTTGCAGTCCCACAGTCGACCTGTTCTCCTATTTCTTAAGCATAACGTGATCCAGATTTTCCCTGGGGTACATCATCAACCCCACACAGACTAACACAGTGGTACATCAACCCCACACATACTAACACAGTGGTACATCATCAACCCCACACAGACTAACACAGTAGTACATCCTCAACCCCACACAGACTAACACAGTGGTACAACATCAACCTCACACAGACTAACATAGTGGTACATCATCAACCCCACACAGACTAACACAGTGGTACAACATCAACCTCACACAGACTAACATAGTGGTACATCATCAACCCCACACACACTAACACAGTAGTACATCATCAAAACCACACAGACTAACACAGTGGTACAACATCAACCCCACACAGACTAACACAGTAGTACATCATCAAACCCAGACAAACAAACACTGTAGTACAGCATCAACCCCACACAGACTAACACAGTGGTACATCATCAACCGCACACACACTAACACAGTAGTACATCATCAACACCACACAGACAATCACAGTAGTACAACATCAACCCCACACAGACAAACACAGTGGTACATCATCAACCCCACACAGACAAACACTGTAATACATCATCAACCCCACACAGACAATCACAGTAGTACATCATCACCCCCACACAGACTAACACAGTGGTACATCATCAACACCACACAGACAAACACAGTAGTACATCATCAACCCCACACAGACTAAAACAGAGGTACATCATCAACCGCACACACACTAACACAGTAGTACATCATCAACACCACACAGACAATCAGTAGAAAACATCAACCACACACAGACTAACACAGTGGTACATCATCAACCGCACACACACTAACACAGTAGTACATCATCAACACCACACAGACAATCACAGTGGTACATCATCAACACCACACAGACTTACACAGTGGTACATCAACACCACACAGACTTACACAGTGGTACATCATCAACACCACACAGACTAACACAGTGGTACATCATCAACCCCACACAGACTAACACAGTGGTACATCATCAACACCACACAGACTAACACAGTAGTACATCATCAACACCACACAGACTAAACAGGAAGAACTAAATGACCTGGTTAGTGATTTGGACTTATCCAAGAATAAGACATAATTGCTAGGATCAAGACTCCAATGGAATCTTCAAGAAGAAGATGTCACAATTACTTTATATCGAAAGCGCCACCAGCAGTTGGAGACTGTCTTCAGAAAGGGAAGTATTCTGATATTCTGTTCTGATATTGAGGGCTTCATGAATGCCTTAAAAATAACCCACAAGAATGGAGACTATTTGTAGACTATTCAAAACTGAGTCAAGTCCGTGCTTTTACACAACGGAAATCATCTTCCATCTATTCCAGTAGCGCATGCTGTCCACAGGAAAGAGATATAGATAACTTAAAGTAGCTTCTGAATTCCAATGAGTATAACAAGTACAGCTGGCCCCTTTGTGGTGATTTGAAGGTAGTTGCCCTTTTAATGGGACAGCAACTTGGCTGCAATGTCTCTAAAGATCCCCTTTCTTCATTCCCATCTGGATTTCTCCCCTGAAAACTGTGATATTGTTAGTGATGAACATGGTGAATGTTTTCATCAAGATATTGCACCAATACCAGGGAAAATGGTCCCCTACAATGCTGGCTGACTAATGCTGGACACCCCACAGAGATCCTCCCATACAGTTGTTTAAGAGAGGCAAAGAAATCTAAGAAGTAGTCTATGACTTGAATTTTAAAGGTATTAATCGTAGGCCTATTACTATTAGCATGTATTTCGTGATGTAAACATTAATTTATTGCAGATTACAAAAAAAACAAAAAAAAAAAAAACTAGAGCCAATTTTGCAATTTGACTGTCATATTCGTGTTGAGCAAATAAAAATGTATAAGAAATGACTCATTTTAATTTTATTTCAGTCTTCAGTGACATGACTTCAGTAAAAATTTGTTGCCCAGTATAATATTTTTCTTATTTTTGGGTTCATGTTACAGGAAATCATTTAAGCATAACTGTATTAGCTTCTTGTAATATTTCCACAAGATAAATTAATCATGCACTGTTGTTTTACAATATAATAATCTCAATTATTTTAAATATAATATAGAATCTGGTGAAAAGACTCAGCATGCAAAGATTATATTTGTAAACTAAGTGTAAGTCATAATTTGGATGCATTTTCAACAATGTTCAACATAATTTGTAATTTTAAGCAGAAAGTGACATAGACCTAATAATGAATGGATAGGATGTTGAATGGCTCAATGTCATAGGGATTAAAAGGGAGGCTACAGATAAAACAAAAAAGTAAGGAGGGTGAAGCTTCATGTATAGAAAACAAAATATAGTTTCCTTTCCTTCTTCTGCCTGCTTTTACTATGAAAGGAGTAGCAGGGGAGGTATAGTTGGTGGACTGCCGCAAGGTGTGAGGCTTGCTGGCCGTTCAAGTTGTGGATTTTTATACTGTCCTAAACATAGTCAATCGACAGACGGCAAGGTCTCCTGCCGGCCCTGAAACTAAAGTGTCTGTTATTCTAAGGTTGGTTGACAGGCATTTTGACCAGGTGGCAGAACCAATCATTGGGCCATATCCTGGCTGACTGGAATGGCATCAACTTTTGCTTCATATGCATTATTAAAAATGGAGTCCATATATTTGCAAATTCAGGAGTATGATTATTTATATGATTTTCATTTAATCGATAATCAATGAATTGTGACAAATAACTGACATTAAAAGCAGAGCCGTTGCATGAGTATTGCAGGTCCCCTGCCAATTTTGGTTTTGTGCCCCCCTGCATTCAAAGTTGATAGTTTAATTTTTTTTTCACTTCACAACTTTAGGCCCTTAAAACACCAGAGGCCCCTTACAGCCACAGGGGTCACATAGCCCAAGTGACGGCTCTGCTTAAAAGAAACTAGAAATTCTTTTTCTTTAAAAGGAAAACATGCCGGTCTAATTTAATGTGTATGTAAAGGGAGAGCAAAGGGTCTGTCAATATTATTGAATTCAAATATTTTCAGGATATTAACCACTAAAAAGTTTCATACCTTCTCCATTTTCATTTTCATTGTTGGCTTGCAGCCACAGAGAAAGAATTTCTTGTGCACTGGTCAGCTGTTCTGTCAAGTAGCCATTTTCTTCTAGAAAGTCTCTGTCTGTGTCTGGCAATGTGCTTAAATCAACAAAATCCTCATCCCAGCAAGACTTTACCCACTCTGTAAGTATAAAATGAAAAGAGATAAAAATTAAAAAGACTTACACCCCATGAATTTGGACATGGCTTTGAGATACCAATTAAAGATAAGCGGTAGATCAGTGGTTCTTAACTATTTCCTAATAGGGCCACCCTATACAAAATAATTTATCATTAGACATTAGATTATAAGTGTTAAAATTGAATTTTAATAAAGAATTTGAAAATAAATTATTGGGTCACTGATTTATTGCTGTCACCTGGATTTTGATTTTTTTTTTTTTTTAAATAACACCTCATACCCATGACAAATAATAAATATTCACATTGCATGTCCAAAAAACAAAAAAAGAAGAAAAAAAAGTCACTTAAATAAATGATTGTCGCTTACATAAAATGCTTTAGTTGTAAATAAAAAGTTACCCGTCATTTCCACTTTGATAGACAAAGATGGGGTGGGGGAGCAGAAATTTAGAACACTCTTCAAAGTTACCCAAGCCAAAGTGGGGATTGGGTTTAATAAATTAAAAATGCAAGGGGTTGCACTTTTGCATGCATGTGAATAAAGTTTTGCAACTTTCTACACTTATCGGAATGCTTTTAATGAAAAATTAATTTCTTTACCTTGTAGTTATATAAATCCTTTACTCTTAGTTAGTAGTGACTAAATAGTAAATTTATATTCTAATTTTATTTGAGATAATTTATTTCAAAATTCAATCTTTTTTGTTTAAATTAGTCCAAAAATGGGATGAGTACAAAGAAATGATGCAGTCAGTCACAAAAAGTGATGTATACAATAGTATATATTTATTTAAAATGTGTTTTTGTTTGTTTGTAAATTTGTTATTGATTGATTGATTGTATTTGAGTTAAGGTCAAGGTTTTCATGTTAAAATTACAATTACGTCATTATTACTGAGAGAATCAGTACTGTGGAAGGTAATTGACTGTCCAGTTTCATTTTAGGTGACCAAATTCAAATGTCTGATATGTCAATTACAAAAAAATTTATGGTAAATTTCAAGAGATCGCCTCGGGGTTCCGCCATCTTCGTTGAAAAAACTAGTTAATTCTGTCACTAAGTCTAAACCTAAACTAAATGTATCCCTATGGCTAACCTGAACCCTAAATCGATCCCTCAACCTAAGCTAAACCCTAATTCACTGCAACTATAATAAACAGGCAAATGACGTCACGGGATGATCTCTCGATATTAGCCAAATGTATCTTTCTGAACCAATTCAAGAAAGATGACAGTCGTTCTGCCATTGCTAATTCTTAACTGCAGATGCTGACAATTATCTGTGTTGACTTGGTACTGTTTTATTTGTGTTTTAAAATGGACTTAATTATTAATGAATGGATAATTAATTGTCATTTTTTTATTTTGATTTCTTAGGAGCCTAATAAAGGCTGGCACTACGTACACCGCGGCAGTGTACCTAGCGAAACTATTGACTTTGGCCTGCGTACACCGCAGCGGTGTACCTAGCTAAATCATGGTCTGTGGCCTGTGTACACTGCAGCGATTTTAAGTAGCAAAACTATGGTCTTTGCGAGTCTTTAACTTTTTGGCCTAACCGGTACTTGTAGATTTAATGTTATACTCGTGTTAAAACTGAAAACTATTTATTTCAAATTCGTTTAGCACCTTGAGAAGATATTGAGTAAGTTCCACGCTTTGGGGCAAAGTACTTTTAAAGCATTTCAGCCATTTCTTCTTATTTTTTGGAAGGGAGGGGGCTGGGGGTGTAATGTTAAAAGTAAAACAATGATTTATTTTTAAAATTAACCACTTTATCCCCCCCCCAATATATTGAAATACAAATATATTTATTAATTGTTGTAGGTTTTATCATATGATCGTGAATCTTAATAGGCATAAAAAGTGTAGCTAATTTGAAATTATTCTCTCCCCCCCACCCAGTTGTTTTTTTTTTTTTGGGGGGGGGGGGGTGTTATAAATATAACATTGTATGTGATCCCTCCGGTCGTGGTGTAAAAATGAATGGGAAGCCAGTGAATCTATTTTGTTGGCATCAAGATATAATTACGCCACAAATACATTACGGGAAGAGAATCATACATTGCTCATGAAGTCATGAAGTTAAAGTTGTCCAAGGCATTGTCATTGTGATACCAAGCGTGTGTCAACACAAAACAATAGTATGATGATGTATACGAAACACTGCAGTGATTTATAAAAGTCTTTTAACAATAATTAAATATCATTGATTTTGTTTTACATTGGCATTATACATTAGTAAAAAATGCCGGCCGGGGGGGGGGGGGGGGGGAAAANAGCCGTGATTTGTGAATGCCCCCTTTTTGGTTAAGCCTCTGCCCATAACTCACTTCCACCCCCCCCCCCCGGCAAGGATTGATTTCTTAACAAAAACCAACAAATAAAAAAAACTTTGACATAGCGCAAATCCTGTCCCAAGCCCATTGTGCAATGGTTTCTGTGAGAAAACGTCGTGTTTTACCCTGAGAATAGCACATGCCATGTCATTCTGGAAACAAATTCCTTCATGAAAAGGGTAAACGCAGACCTATGCCTACGGCTTTGCTATACAGTTTGCTACCGCACCGTAAGTTTCTAAAATCGAGGTATTTTCAAAAGATTTGCTGTGAGACTGAGTGTTGTGAAGGAACCTTTGATATCGTGTGTACATTTTGCCAATGCATAAGGCATAGTGAAAGCAAGCTGGTTCAAGGTTGAAATACGATCATGCACAATAATGACATTAATATTCATAGTCATATGATATTATGATATACTGGTATTTTCTTTGGGTGTTCGTAAAAGTAAAATGTAAATATTCAACTACATGAAGAATGTTGAAATATATATATATAAGTGTATTAATTTAATATAATATTTAAACATATATTTAAATTGTTTAAATTGCTACAAAATATATTAAAACTAAAATGGGAGGAAAAAAAACTCGATCCCCTACTGGGAATAGATCTCAAAATATATTATCGCCAAGCGTCCACTCTGACTCTACCACTTGACCACGCAAGATCTTCTCTAACGAGCATATCTTAAAACAAGGCCAATTGTACATTTTTGCCGCGGTGTACCCAGGCCAAAGCCCACGATTTCGCTAGATACACCGCCGCGGTTTACGCAGGCCAAAGCTGATGGTTTCGCTAGGTACACCGCCGCGGTGTACGCATCAACTTCGAATAATAAAATGAAATTGAATGTTATTAAGAATTTGGCTAAGCACCTAAACTGGAAGGTCCAAAATTGGCTGTGGCATTTGTCAGAGATAATTAAATTACAGGAGAGCATGGAGGATGAGAATGGCAGGTGCAGTCAATTGATATATTGATGGAATAAATAATGTAAAAAAAGTTGAGGACAGGGTCAGGAGTCACCTGCCTGAGTGCTGTGGAAGAACTGTGGGCAATCCCAAAACTCTTTAAATTTAATTAAATCTTCGTTCCAGTATATATTTTCATTTATTTCAATTTTTAACTTCTGATACAACATGTTAATGTGATTAAATGTACATGAATAAATCATGTCACCTTTGGAAAAATAGTTTAGTTGAAGACTCTCGAACACGGCAGCTGTTTTGTTTGCATCCGCCATGTTTATATTTGGCGCCAACTATTTAAAAAGATGGACCAAAAAAGTAATAAAGTTGCTGAAATATGAAAGACAAAAACTTAATATATTATATCTTACATTTTATAGTTACTACTTCTGATGAACCTTATGATTAACTTTAAATGCAGCAATTTTATGCATATAGGCCTACTATAGTAGTATAATAGTTAAATATAATTTAATTGAGTTTATTTTACGCAGTCCCCTTGTTTTGAATTTGAAATGGAATGACATGTTATACAAAAGCCTAAATAATAATTAAAGTAAAAGCCAATCAGAAGGATCGTTGTTTTGTACGTTCACCTTAAACTTATTTAGCGTTTCGTTTCAGCGCTATAACTCACTCGACGCACCCAGGCAACACTGGGGGGTGGGGTAGATGACCATTGATATTACTAAACTATTTCTAGTAATCTTGTAAAAATACTTCTACTATTTTTTTTCCCAATGACAACTTTGGGCCCAACTAATATCAGAGGATCCCCCCCCCCCCAACCCCCCCCCGTTTTAATTTTTTTTTTTTTTTACAGCTAAGGGCTCTTGGTAGGCCAATGGTTGAAGAAGATGATAAGTGTTATCAGGAGTTTAAATTGAGCATAACAGAGGGTCGAACAAATCTTTACCCCTCTATGCTGGGGCTTCAAAATTTCCAAAGATTTTAGTCAATAAGGAATCTTTTGGACCACCCCCAAGTAATTACGATTGTATAATTATTGTAATATTCTTTTTTTTCGTAGCGAGTTATAGCCGCCTAGTCGATCCAAAAAGCTTTCGACCCAAATCGCCCGATTGGTCAATCCGCCCCTGCTTGTGCCTTTCGGCCAGGGTTGCCTACCGCCAGTAAATTTACGGGCAGTCCGTAAATTTTTTAAATCTAAAATGATTGTCTGTAAATGTCGGCAAAAATTAAAGATTTCGGTAAAAAAAAATAAAACATTGAAAAAAATCGTATGAAGCGAAATATTTCTCAATGCTGTGATTTCTTCTTACTTGAAACTTGTATGATCATAATAAGTTATTTTATATATATTTTTATAAATATTATATATATATAACTTGAATATAAATAAAAGAAATATATTATGCATTATCATTTTTACAAAAGATATTTATATTACATCTATGAAATCACAAAGCAGAATACATTTATAATAATAATTATTATTTAAATTAATATTAAAAATACACAATTCCTTCGTTTTTTAATAATTATTAAAACAATGATTTTGATAGCTATTTTTATTTATTATCTGCCTAATCCTAAAAAAAAATGTTATCGTTACGTATTCCCACTGGCTTTCGGGAATTTAAATTATTTGCCCTCTCATCAGAAAATATTACAGTTCTTATTTTATCTTATGTATTTCAGAATAAAGAAAATATTTAATAATATTATAGTACTGAAGACACATCAATAACTGAAAATAACATCGTAAAATCAAACAAGCAAAAAAAAAAAAAAAAAAAAAAAAAAAAAAAAAAAAAAAAAAATAAAGAAAATATTTAATAATATTATAGTACTGAAAACACATCAATAACTAAAAATAAAATCGTAAAATCAAACAAGCAAAAAAAAAAAAAAACAAACAAACAAAAAACATATACATTTTTCAAGATCGATGTGTTAAAGAGTGACGGTTTTTATGGTAATAGAATTTTTGGTCATAATGTTATGAAAACCTAATTTCATACCATTTTGGCGTGTATACATTTTAATAAATCTGAATTTGGTTGTGTGTTGTTTTCGCAACAGCTGGCTGGTGGAGCACACAGACTGTGGTCGAGCATAATATATATTTAAAAAAAAATGGATATTAATTTAAACTCTTTCATTAAATCATAAAAACAAGGTATTGCTATTGTATTTATCATTTATACAAGATTTGGATACGCCTAGTTAATTTTAGGTATGATTGATATCAATATCAATCAAAATAATTAGCCCAGTATCAGTAAGCCTTATCACACTCATAACTCACAATACATCTCATAAACGGAATCAATTCAAGGCATTCAAGGGATTTCTGCATTTTCAATTTCCACTGAGTTCTGACTGAGATTGTGAGTTTAGATTTAGACTTAGAAAGTTATTGAAGAATTATACTTAATAATAAAAGACAGAGGCCCCCTATATATCAATAATTTTATAATGAATAATATGAAAGTCTACATAACTAATTATATTAATTTAATTAGAGCAGGGGTGGCCAACCTTTTCAGTAGACTCAGTAGATGGGCCAAATTCAGAAATAAATTTCCTGCCCGGCCACACACCTAATTTTTTTTTTGTTAGTTAAAGTAAACAAGCAAGCGTGCTACAGCTTCGATGTCGCATACCAGTAGGCTAGTACTAGTAGGTGAGATCCTGGTCAAACGCTTGCCTGTTTTAATGTAAAAAAAACAACAAGAAATAGGTATACCCGGTATTTATTAATTTTGTTTTAAAGATAATAAAACATAACTGAGAATCAAACATTCATTACACAATTGAAAAATATTTAAAAGTGAGACATCTAACTTTGTTTTGCAGAGCTAAGTGCATCAAAATTGCTCCTGACTGATGTATTCGCTACACGCAATCAGTTTTCCAAATGAACATCAGTAATTCGTGTTCTCACTTATGATTTGATGTGCTTCATATGACTAAAAAGCTATTCACTTGCATAAGTGTTTCAAAATAGCGAAACCATAGACAGAGCATGTTTGTAAAACGCAGGATACTTATCCTTGTCCAAATACGTTTTGTAGAACTCTTCCAAATACGTTTTGTAGAACTCTTCCAAAACATCTTGATAGAATTTCTACTTTAACTATGTATCACAATACATTTCACAATGGTCCATGTGTAATCTTCCTGGTAATAAATTAACGCCTACTGTGAATGGTGTTGCTAATGCACAAAAAAGCAAAGGATTTTTTTTAAAATCCTGAAACTGGTATTCAAATTCGTGGTTTATCTCAGATATCAAATAAGCGTATTTATCTTCAGCCTCCTGTGTGACATCTGGTTGCAATGACACTGTAGGAAAGTGAGTAAAGTTTTTTGTCCTCAACTGTTGTTCTCAAAGACTATGTTTCATTTGAAATGCAGATATATGATCATAAATCTTATTTATTAAATTGATTTTTCCCTCGTTGACAGGTATTAACATCATTTAGGTGCCCATTTTTATGGACCAGAAGTACAAAGTCGCAAACCCACTCTTTACATATTGATTTTTGCTTGCAAAGAATGATTTTATTTATTGCTGTAAATCAAACACTCTTTTCAACATTTTGGCACCGGTTAACCATTTTACTTATGCATAAAATTTAACATCATTATAATCTGAGTTCAAAGACTTTAGAAATTCTTGGAACTGATGGTGGTTTGACTTAATGGAGATCACTATTTTGACAACCACTTTTATGACATGGTCCATTTTAAGAGACTTTGAACATAAATTCTTCTTATGAATAATGCAATGAAAATTTAGCATTGAAGTATTACTGAATTTGGGGACATCATTTTCAATCAATTTTACTAAACCTTTGTGTTTCCTAACTTTTGCTGGAGCACCATATGTTGTTAAGCCCGATAAGTTAAATTGTAACAAAAAGTGATTCAATGTTGATGTAACTGCGCTTAACAAATCTCGTGACTTGGTAGTGTCCATAAGTTGAGACATTGCCGCTAATTCTTCTGTCTTTTTTAAAATGGACATCAACAACCCTGATAAAAATTGCCAGTTGGACAGTATGTGCCATATCTCTGCTTTCATCCAATGCTAGAGCATGAAATATAAACTTGGATGCTCAACTTTTCAAATAATCTTCAAAGTTTTCCAATGTCATCAAGACGCCTAGTAATAGTCTGACGAGACAGACTTATTTTTTAAGAAATCCTTCTTTTCTGGACACAGAATTTCATTGACACTCTCCAAATATTCCTTAACCATTTCACCATCTAAATATGGCTTCCATTTTTTTACTAGTATCATGGCTACTGCATAACTAGCTTTTACATAGTATGTTGACTCTGAACTTGCTCTAGTAAATAGCTTTTGTTGTGCAGAATTTTTTTAAAAAAGTCATTTACTTGGTCTTATCAAAATTGCCCTTTGTACTTCTTTTGTACTTATCAAACTTATTTGCATGGTTAGTCTGTTAGTGCCGTTTGATGTTATACTCTTTCAAAACAAAAACAGATTCGTTGCATATAAAACATATGGGCTTCGTTTTAATTTCATGAAAATTTATTGTCCCCCTGCCTTGAAAACTTCTTAATTCTTCTGTTATCCTTCTCTTCTTTGGTCCAATAAATATGTATTTTAGCGTTGATTGCAAAATCTCTCCAGACACAGTGACGATAATGGAACGAAAATACAGAATAACACAGAACTTTGTCAAGCTGGACTGAAATTAGTTATGAGTATGAGCGTTGTGAGCTTGCCGAAGACCACAGAACACATATATCAGAAGTTGAAGTCTCATATTAAATTTTTTCAACACTTAGTGTTGGAAAAAAAAATACAACTTTGAGTGTCAAATAGCGGGATATTTGAAATAGCTAAAATCTATGAATTTTCTAGAAAATGCGGGATGTTCAAATAGCTCAAAACCAATTAATTTTTTCCCAAAAATGCTAGACATTTCAAATTTCTCCTAGCTATTATTTTAAAATATATGATATGAACGACTCATGACGTAATGTTCTTTTGGTGATATGTACAATAAAGTATAACATTTATGTTCATTTGACCTAGCTCCACGGACCGCAGCACGACTCCTCATGTTGGCCACCCCTGAATTAGAGTCTATTTTAGCGATAAATTAGCAATGATAATAAAAACGATTTTCATTTTACCTAGGCCTAATTGATACTTGAATTACTTGGTGAGTCTTAGTTGACCTATGCCCTATTGACTATTATTAAGGTTACCTGACACAATGAAAAATTCCTACAACTCCTGCGACCCTTCTGGTGCCAAGCTGTTTCATCCACATATTATGATTTTCCCTTACATTATCTGTAAGGTGATTAGCTGTCTAGTGAACCAGCTTATACTCCTAAGCCTTGTGATTTCATCCTTCAAAGTCTACACCATAGTCACATCGTGACAGACATATGCCAGAAAAAAAACCCACTTGGAGGTTATCACTTAAATAATTTATCCACTTCTGTCAGCTTTGTCTCCTCTTCATTAAAAAATACCTGGTGAATCTAGTACTATTGTACTACTTGGGTGCTGGATGGTCGAGTGGTCTAAACTGAGTCAATCGCAAGCATGTGGTCTGGAGTTCAAGTGCAAACCAAAGACCAACTCAAGAAAAAACATCACCAGCATCCCAGGTGGATGTGACCCATTAACCTCAGATGGCAACACATCTAAGAGAAGGAAACTCTGAATAAAAAACCTGGTGATGGAGTCCCGAAGGTGGATACATTGATACAATGAAAATTCTGAGAACTACTGTGGCACTACTGGTGCCAAGCTGTATCATCCATAAATGGTGTCCCTTGGGTTATCCTGGTGCATGGAGAGAGCCGATTTGCTTTCTAGAGAACCAGTTTCAAGAAAAAATCCCAGACCTTGGGATTTCGCCCTGGGAAGTCTACACCTTCATCTTGTTGTGACGGACAGATGCAAGACTCTACTACTAATAACTAGTTACTAGTAGTATCAATAGTAATAGTAAAAAGCCAGCTCTACCAAATAGGCCTAGGAACTCAAAAAAGTCTTTAAAAAGAAAAGCATTTTCTAAAGTATTCACAAAGGTAAGGGTCAGTCAAGTTCTGGGGGAAAAAAGTTATGGAACTCACCCAAGGCGAAGGTCCCCCCCCCCCCCCCCCCCCTTTTTTCCACCAACCCCCCCTATCCTACTCCCGAAATAAAAATGTATTTATTTCTTAGCATAAAAAAGGAATAATGCTGTCACCTGTTATATGGCCAGTCCTACTCATAGGAAACTTATTACGATTACTGTTAGTAATATTAGTGCAGTGCTGATTCTAGCTGCCTGATGTTTTCCAGATAAATCGAATCATTTATCAAATCTGGTAGCATGTGGTGGTAGCACATGTGTGTTCATGAAAATTTTGTGTAGCAACTTGTCCATGAAATATTTTAGTTTCTAATGACTCATCCTGTGCCTGTACTTATCTCATGTATGCAGTCTTGATGAAAAAACTACTAGCTGCACACAGTTCATTTATTGTCTATAATAGTTCAAATCACATAAGACCAAATTTGAATGTGTCTTATTTATTTCGGTTGATGGTTGTTAATAGACCAGATGTTTTATTTAAAATGATTTTTTTCTTCTAAATACTGATAAACCTTGGATTGCAAAGATAATTCATTCTAGAAATGTGTTCATAATCTAAAACACTCAAGATCAAAGTGAATTTCCTCGTAAGAAATTCTAATAATATAAATGAAGAATGAGTGTATCTTGGAACAGTTTGCTGGTAATGATGATAATAAGGTGGCATCTACTAAGACAAAGTTGTATTTAATTTTACAGGTCTGTCTATATTCTTAAGGATTTGAAGGTAGTTCAAAATGGCAACGGAACAAGTAAACCATGGGACCACAAGAAAAGAAATTAATATATCAGGACCAGTAGACCTTGACCAAGACTTGGACTACGATAGTTTTGATGAGGGCAGCGGTGAGAGACCTGCAGAGAGATGGGCTCCGCTTGGTGCCGCTGTTAGTCCGTCTACATCTCCTTATGAGCCGAGGTAAGTAAATAATTTTCTAAGAAATTTGATACCTTAAATTGATTTTTAAAAGGTTTAAAAACTTAACTTTAATGATCAATGTGGATTAAAAAGTATGAGAACAAATTTTATTTGGTAATTGTACTATTCTACTCTGACACATATGGGCAATGACAATGTGAAGTTTATTATTATTGTTCATCTTTGGCACGCAAAGATGGCCAATGAAATATTTGGCTTGAGTAGTAGGTTTGACTTGAGCTCGCTTGCTTTTTTAAAAGTGAGGGTGAGTTTCTCAATTTGTCCTGCCTCACTCTCTTGTCCTTGTCTGTTTGATCCAATTGTGTGACTTAGACAAGACGACAGAACGAAGACGAGAATGCAGTAGATGACCAGCAGTGATTTTTGTGTTTCACTGTGCTCTTTATGCATTCCATGTCACAGGAGTTATCAGAATGTTCATTGTGTCAATGTATACCACCTAGGGGACTCCATCACAGGGTTTGATTTCAGAGTTTGTCCACTCTTAGATGAGTTGCCAATCCAAGGTTAACAGGTCTCATCCACCTGGGGTGCTGGTGTCGTTTTTGGTTGTCTAGGGTTTGGTTGGGGATTGAGGTCCAGTCCACAAACTTGGGATGACTTAGGTTAAACTGCTAAACCACCCAGCACCCGCTGTCAATAACTTGCACTGTCAAGTAAAATGAAACAGAATGTAACAATTGAATTTAAATTTAAGAACCATTTGATTTGTATGTACTATTTTACTTGTACACAATTAAATTAATATTACCGGAATCGTAAATCGTACTCTTTCATAGTAATGATAAATACAACACACCAGTGTCATCTTAATTCTTGATTCCATTTGCATCAATGCATTCATAAATAACTTCAAAATAAAATAAGCATCATTGTCTATGACTTTTCAGACACACATATGAGAGCGATGAGCTAGAGAGATTAGAAGAGGAACAAGAACAGCTCAACTCTTCTCTCCTAGCACTTACCACACACTTTGCCCAAGTTCAGTTCAGGCTTAAGCAAATTGTCAGTGCTAAGCCCGAGGACAAGGAGGTTTGCTAAATATTCAGTTTTTCTCTTAACATTGTTTTTCATGTTTTATTTTATTATATACAATTATTTATTTCTTGTGCTTTAATGTTTGCACTCATGTTTTATTTTGGGAAAAGAAAATCTTGTAAATCTACCTTGTGCTTTTAAAACATGAAGTTTGAACTGACAATTTTTAAAATAATCTTTTAGAATTACTTACTGTATATACTTGCATACAAGTCGTGCCAGTGGATAGGTGGCATCCTTAGTTTGGGTTCATCTAAATGGATTTTTGCGGTTGACTAACAGATAGGTACCACCCATAGTTTAAAGAGTTACATACTCTTTATATTGGTGTGCTGTTGAACTTGGCGTTACATGGTGACAATAGCTTATTCTTAGAAATATTATTTGTACAGGATGTGATTAACAGTTCATTTACACTATAACTCAGTAACTATTAATAACTGTTAACTGTTACTAATTATAATGCAATTTATGCCCAGGTCACAGCTAACAGGCAAAACTATAGAACTTTTACTAGATGATCTAAATAATATTGTTTTTGCTTGGCTTTTCATGACAGACCTTACTGAAAGAACTAGAGGAGTTTGCTTTTAAAGGTATTCCAGATGTCAGAGGCTGCAAAGTTCAGGATGCACAAATTTTGGAAGAAGTGGTAAGCTGTATTTACCATTTAATGATCAGAATGTTAACAATTAGTAATGACCATTTTGCCTTATTAAAGATGTTTGGTAAATGTCTCCTTTTTATTTCCTTGTTAATTTTTTATGATAAAAGAGTGACTTATTTGAAGCAATCTTTTTGAAAAAAATTTTTTTAAAAATCTTCTAATATATATATTTTAAAATGTTGTTTTTATGTCTGTTAATCTTTTTCATATCTTGTCATTATATTCTAATATGTTTTACAAAACTGAATCTTTAATGTATAGGCCTATATCTTTGGGGACAATACCAAATTATGTTAAGATTGTCAGTTTTAGGCTGCAATTTTACTTAATTAATGCTTTATGTGTCTATATTCTAGGTATAGTTAGTTCCCTGGTTGGTGTGATCCATATAGACCTAAAATAGAACGTTTGTCAGACAAAAAGCATGAGGCTCCTGTTAAATAAATTATGGCCTGGGATAGTTGGTTAAACATCATCTTGATAAAAACAAATTACCTAGCTACATAACAATATGATATATCCTAAAAAATATGGGTACTTAAATCATATAATCATTTTCATTACTAAAGAAATGCAACTTCACTCTTTGTTAAATGATGTACACTCTCCATAAACTCTATTACTGTTTTTATGAATCCATTTTTTATAAACCCCCCCCCCCCTCCATTTTTAAACCCCAAAAATGTGATAGTTAAAAAAAAAAAAACATAAAACTTTCCACGTATATTTAAAAAAAATTGTTTTAACTTTATAGTTTAAAAAAAAAAAATCCTTTTCCTGTGTTTATTTCATGTATTTTTCAAGGAATTTATTATTTGGTACTCATAAGTTTCTTCCTAGGTAGGTTTGAGTTTAGCTATATTTTTTTTTCTTTCCCAAGAGTGAACGTGAACATGAGCAAAAGATTAGTGAACAGAGAGAAAAGCAAAGACAGCTGATTCAGCAGCTAAAATCTCAGTTAGAAGATCTGGAAACTTATGCTTACGAGGTCAGTTTTTTAAAACTATTTAAACACTTCCCTTAAGCTTTTTAAAGTAATTAATTATGTACCTTTAATAAAGAAGCATTGCAACTGTAATATTTCCTTCATTACAGGTTATTAGAGTGTTAGCCAGTGTCTTTGAGATTTTTGTAAATATCACATACGGGGACCAGACATCCTGGTTAACATGGTTAATCACGGCGTCCCTTCAGGAAATTTCCAGACCTATGGTGTTTTCTGAATAACTGTGTAAATTATTCCCTAGACATGGTTTAATGCTCCAGCTGTAAGAGTCTTTTCTCTGATTAAAACAACATGTGAACACCAGATAAATCAAAACTGAAAGTCGATACATTGAAACATATCCTGGTTGTCAAAGTCGATACATTGAACCATATGCTGGTTGTCAAAGTCCATACATTGAAACATATGCTGGTTGTCAAAGTCCATACATTGAAACATATGCTGGTTGTCAAAGTCCATACATTGAAACATATGCTGGTTGTCAAAGTCCATAAATTGAAACATATGCTGGTTGTCAAAGTCCATACATTGAAACAAATGCTGGTTGTCAAAGTCCATACATTGAAACACATGCTGGTTGTCAAATGCAATTTCAGTGATTCATGTGACAATTTTTATATGTTTTTAAAAAAATGTCATGAGAGCTACTCACTCATCTCAGAAATATTAGTGTGTCATGATTATGCAATTAATAATTACAATTCACTGGTTGGTGCTTCATATTTCTGACATACGTCAGTTGTGTCAATTTCTTTTTATTTTTTAACAACATGTCAATTGTTATTAATTAGTTACTCGCTGGCAAGATGTTTTTCCTTTTATGAACATTTAAAAACTGACATGTTCAATCTCAGACTCAGAAAGTATTAATGAATTCCCCACAAAAAATTTCTGGTCTTTTTCTAATTTATTGTTCACAAATATTTAACCTGCAATTCCTTATTAACACAACGTAAGGTTTTGCAGGTCAACAACATAGTATACGATATGCTATGTAATTTACATTAATGAAGTTTGTTATTTGCGCTTCAGGAAATCGTGTCCTTCAGTCAATTTTCAACAAACCATTTTTGGCTAATGCTAGTTTTGAACGATCTACTAGTACTAAAGATCTTGTTTTTGGATGTTTTTGTCTGTTTTGCAAACGTACCCAGTTTATTAACCTACACATGTACCACCACAGACTGGAGATGCTGACAGTCTGCCCACAAGTCAAGTAATGGAGAAGCAGAAAGTGGTGCTGGAGGAGTTGAAACACAAGCTTGACTTAAACTTGGAGAATTTTGACAGCCTCAGGTGAGGAAATTTGATATTGAGGATATTACAAATTGAGTAAATTACATATTGAGATAATTACATATTAAGGAAATTACATGTCATCATCATCCAGAAACTTCTTTCATTTGAATATAAGAACTTTAAATATCAAGTGTTCTCATGTAGTTTTGAAAGTGACTATTTTCTCTTATATTCTTTTAAAATTTTCAATTAAACACCAGAAGAATCAACCAAGGATGAATAACACAGTCATCAGGTTTTTGTTTTTGATGTAATTAAAAAAAAAAATTTGATGTTAAAAATTGTATGCTCTTTTGATTAAAAAAATTAAAAAATTCCAAAGTTCTCTAAATGGTAGATAGCTAAGGTTTAATTTTTATGAGGTGTGATCACTTCAAAAAATTTGTAACATGTATTTGTTTAGCACAGAGGAGCTAAGACAAATTGTTGACCATGCAGTTGGCCAAATCGTCAATCCAGCTAAAGTGAAAGAGAAACTGGTGGAGCAGCTGAAAACTCAAATTGTTGACCTTGAAAGATTCATTCAGTTTTTACAAGGTATGAATCAAATGTGCATGAATCTGACACCACCCCCCCCCCCCAACCAAAAAAAAAATACTGATTCTAATTTATCAAATTTACTGTTTTAAAACCCAATTTTTGTGTGATAAAGAAAACCATTCAGACTCTGTTGCCCAGTTTTCAGGCTAACTTAGTGATTTATGTGTCCCAAAAACATCCCCCTCAAAGATATGACTAGTGATTGCTGATGATAAGATTTGTTTTTTGTGCTGTTCTTCCCTGTCTTGATTGCTATTAAAAAAAAATGAATCTTACAAAATTTCAGGGGAAGCCACAAGTCCAGGTCCCTTAGGAAAAGAGCGTTGTTTATGTCCCTTACATGAAGATGGTCAGGTAAAGTAAACTAGAAAAGTGTATTAACTAAGACTTGCCAGGCCTATTTGGAAGATTATGAAGCGAACAAAAATGATACCTTCAGTTTTGTGTGTGGAAATAATGGAATTATTTAGACGCTGAAGTAAAAAAAAAATTCACTTTGTCCAAATACTGTAATGCAGCATGTGTCACACCATTTTGTTTAAATGTTATTTTGTTCTATTTGATTATTCACTTCAGTCTACAGCCCCCCACTCTCACACTGGCCAAAAGGCCTTGGGGCCCACAGCTCATCCTAAACAAAAAAATCAGTTCAACTTTAGTTCGAATGACAAAAGACATGAGCACAACAACTCGAAGGTAACAAACTTTTTCATTATTTTTAAACTTAAGTTAATTATAAACATCCTTTTTTTTTTTAAATCTGAAATGTTAAGTTTTAACTCTTGGACTGTTTGTAAAGTTACACTTATAAAAACTCAAAATTATTGTAATTAAATAATAAATTAATCCCCTAAAGTGCATTTATTGCTGTAAATGAATTTTATCAAATTACATGAAGTGAATTGATGAGTGATAAGTACAATTACACAATTTATGATATCTTTTTAAAAAAGCAATATCGACATTAAGAATGTGTTGTTTATTTTAACATTAATTGATTTCAAATTCTTGCAAGTGTTGAGATGACACTCTAAGACAGATTCTCCTTTTGTTTTGTTGATATCCCAGCACATAAATGAGTCTGCCAACAGCATAATGAAGAAAGCCCTCACCATACTTCAGATCTACGTCATAAGTCAGCTGGGTTGCGGTAGCAGAGAATTCAAACGGAACCTTCTCAAGAAAACAGCTAGAGGCAACCACTGGGGGTAAGGTGATTTAGCCTTCACTGTAGATTTTATATTCCATTGATCAGAATTTGCCTATCATTGTTTATAACGATGGCAGCGAACTGCTCTTACCCAGTTAGTTCATTGTTGATTGCAACTATTCAGTATTTCTACTGGTGGGAGTAACAAAGGAAGTAAGAATGAGGGTAATAGTGGGAGTAACAAAGGGAGTAATGATGACAGTAATAGTGGGAGTAACAAAAGGGGTGAAGATGGGAGAATTAGTTTATTCCAGTAAATAGTTTTGTGTGTGTTACTATATGAAAAATAAGGATCAGTAGTGACAGATTTATTGACTGCAAATCAGAGTTGTGCTGCTCCTACTAGTGGGATAGTTATAATGTATTACTTAATCAAACTAGGACACTGACATGGCAAAACTTCACAGAGTTTTGAATTGGACAATGCTTCAGTGATGAATGGATTACAAAGGCATGGCTTTGTCTTGTAAATCCAGCAACTTATGTCATTGGTATGTGAGCATATCAGCATATGAAAGGTGGAAAATTTTTTTTCTTATTTTATGGATATTCCCCCCCCCCCCCCTTCTTAAATTGGATCATCCCTAATAGGTTGGATCCTGATATGTTGGTTCCTGATACGATGGATTCTGATATGTTGGTTCCTGATATGTTGGTTCCTGATACAGTGGATTCTGATATGTTGGTTCCTGATATGTTGGTTCCTGATACAGTGGATTCTGATATGTTGGTTCCTGATAGGTCGATGACTGATAGTTTCATTCCTGATAGTTTGGTTTTGGGGTAGGCATCTGTGAGACAAGTACCAGCATGTGTTTTCCTTTTGGTTTGAACCTGGCCTTAAACATACTTTGATACTTGCATCTATTCAGAGACTTGAGGGCCAAGCTAGAAATGGCTATAACAAAATGTATAGAGCTGGCTGAACAACAAAAAGCTGAGGCAAAGCAGGACACAGACAGTGAGGACTATTCCTCTGATTCAGATGAGGTGACACTTTAAAAAAACAAAAAACAAACTCTTTGATATTTATTGGAAAAGTTTTCATTTAAGACATCATCATTTGAAGAATTTCTTTTAGATATTAGCATTGAAAAATTTCTTTAAGACATTATCATTTGAACATTTTTTCATTAAAACAGCATTAACAAACAATATCTTAAGAAAATTACTGATAGGAACTCACACAAAGCCTAATGGCACATTAAGAGATTCTTGCATAAAACATATTTTCAGTACAATGAGCCTCTGCTTGATAAATATTAATCGCAAATCAAACTCATATGTCCCTGAATCAAATTCCTTATTATCCAATCATTCCTTATACATAGCTTTAATGCTCTTTGTCACCCTCTCTATTCCTGGCATCAACATCATTCATATTTTTAAAATATTTTAAAAGAAATAGTCAAGGACGTAATAAAGTATTCAGTAAATGGATAAATGATTAAACTTTTCCACCATAACAATCAGGTAACTAAATTTAAGCTTAAAGAAAGAACCAAAATGAAAATGTTTATTATTTCTTCCAATGAGAAATCTGTGGGAGCAAAGAATTAAAACTGTGGAGCTAAATCAATGTTTGTAAATGTTTTAACATTAAACTCTTCCCTTAGAATGTCAACCAGTCCAGCCCTGCGTTGACCCAGTGTGTCCGTAAAGATCTAGCCATGGCCATTCGGGATCTAATGCAGCACGGTTTGATGGAGATGGGTCCGTCCGGTAGTCTTGTTCCATTTGGATGTTTCCCCAGCCGATCGGCACAGATGACCCGCATGCTTCATGCCTGGGACTTGTTCCTGAAATTTTATGAGATGAAGGTTGGCTGGTTAAAAAAAAATCACCTTGTTACAAAAATAAATATATTTAAGATAACTGGGACTGTGTGTATTGTAAAGGATGCTTTAGTTTGTTTTTTTTTAAATTAAGAAATTTAGTGAGGCTCATCAGATATCTCATACCTAAGTCTGACAGCACTGCGTTTATTCATTTCTAACCAGAAATGCCTTTGCTTTCATTCCCAGCATGGCCGTGAGTACAACGAGTCCCCCGCCAGGAAGCTCTCTCAATCGTTCCACCTTGACATGATTGGGGGCAAACCAATCACTGCGAAACAGACCTTCCTTGGGGCTATTGACACAGTCATCAATTCGCACACTCCCCTCAAGCGTAGTGAAGATGCCCACTTCAAGGCTTTTATATGTATGGCTCTCAAGTGAGTGTTTCTCTGTTGTAAAGCTATGCCCTAAGATTGGATTTTATGTTAATAGTTATAGAACTTTATTGTGAACTAGAATTTTTACCATAACATTTGTTTAAATTAAATCTAAGAAGAAAAAATTTCTCATCCGGAGCTGGATTTATTAAATGTTATAATAATAAATGTTATGGTAACTGAAACCAAACTAATTAAAAATCTTTAGATATTCAATTCTTAGTTTTGATCTTTTTATATGTTTGACCAATCTAACCTTTTCTAGTGAGCGTAAATTGGTCACATGGTTACGGCTCCTATTTAGAACTCAGAGTCTAATAGACACCTATTATCAAGACTGGAGCTATGTAGCTAGAACAGGTGAGAGTGCTTTTAAACATTGTTTGAATTTAATCAGAAAGTATTTTAGTCTGAACAAATCCGATGCAGATCACTTTTTTTTGGTACAAAATACACAACACAAAAATTTTGGAAATATTGAAAAGATGATGGCTTCATAAGGTATTGATCAAACCATTTCAGCTGGCATGTGAACTTTCTATTGTCTGTCCCTGCTGTATATTAGAATTGAGTGCCTTATTTTGTTTAATTAATTGCATTTAATTTGTCTTACATTAAATTTATCTTATGTTAAATTTATCTTTTATTTGTGAGAGTACTGTAGTATCTCTTTGAAGAACAAAAATCAATTTATTTAAAATTTATTTTGTTAATATTTATAAAGAAAAGCCACAATAAAATCATGAAGTGTGTTCTCTGGGAGGCTACCTGCAGGCATTATAACTTTAAAAAATTTTTTTATACACAACTCCATAATTCAGGATTTGAAGATGCATTACGATCACTTGAACGTCTGCTGGTCATCAACTTCAACCTGCCTGTGGACCTTGCAGTCAGGACCTTCAGTAACATCAAGGATGCCTTCTGATAGCAACAGATCAGACCAAACAGTGACAGCATTCATTCATCAGGAGATTTTAGGCTGGGGGGCATGTAAATTGTGGATAATTTCAAAAAGGGCCATTAGCACACAATGTCTGGTACCAATTGTCAAATAAGTTCACAAAAGAGTGGAGGAGATATGCAAGTTTACTGCCAGTTTTAAGTTTTGATTTAAACATTTGTTTCAACTGAATTATACACTTAACTTTTTTATTTTGTGATTTGCCTGTTTTTTAAAACTGAACAAGAAGTTTATGCCTTCAAGGCAAATGCCCCCCACCCCCCAGACCATAATAATTTATTATTTCATTCAAGATTTTCTACTGGCTCAAATAAATTTGTGTCTGTAACCTTATTTAAACCATTTTCCTATAATTTTATGTAATGGTTGCAAATCTGTTCCACTTTTAAAAAAAATTAAAACCCCAATTTAGATGTACAAGTTTGACTTAACAAAAATAAAATTTAACGTGACTACTTATTATCATAATTTCACCCTTTCTCACTGAAACATTGCTCTTGATTGTGAATATCTTCCTTATGTAGAGTGTAAAGATTGGCACAAAGGTCTGTGGTTATTTGATTTTGTTTTGTTTCTATCTACATCTGTTAAAAGGGATAATAAATGAAGGATTGCGTTCAAGCTTTGTGAAGGAAATAGTAGCACAAGATATGTGGAAGCTGGAATCAGAAGACAGGACAAAAGATAGAATGTTGTGTCTAAGACTACTAGCCTTCCTCAGCATACATTTATCCTGTCTTTTGATTAAAGCTTTCACATACTTTGTTCTACTATTTCCCTATTGAAATGGGTAGGATTAATTCCAAGTTTGGGCATATTTGTGTATTTTAAATTTTCTTTTGCTTAAATCATGTGATAATTTGCTTTCCAAAAATCATTCAGATATTGTAGAGTTATAAAAAGTAGAGATTAGTAAAGGGCTATTGGGACTTTTCAGTTGGCAAAGTTTTAAAAAAAAATATACCCCGGTAGCAACCATGATAAGATCTTGACTGCAATTTCTAATGGCTAACAGCATTTTTAACCAGGGTATTAGAGACTTTGTGGGTGATTTATCACTTTATTGTTATTATTTTTTCCTTATGAACTCTTATCAAATTTTTAATAGCAGAACCTGTAGTTTCCATTGGCTTTATGATATTGGTTTATCATTTGTTTGTAAACTTTCAAGACCTTTTGTCTTGTATTATGTTTTGTTCTATCCTAGAACTCATTTAGTTCTAAACATTTATTAACCACATTTTTTTTTTTTTTTTTTAAATTTTTGTTTCACTACCAAAGATCTGTTCAGTTAAATCCACAATTTTATTTCATACGTTTTTTGTTAAATCATACATTTAAGTTGATTTTTGTTTACAATTGACATTTTTCTCCTCATTAAAAAAAAAAAAAAAGAAAGTTCAGATATTTAAAGCCCTGTCTACACAGTCATGATGTAAGAATCCTCCATTGGAGATCAGGAAATGTACAGACGCACTCCTCTGTGATAATAATTAGTTTAAAAAAAAAAAAAAGAGTGAAATGTTTTTTTCATAAAATCTAATTAAAATAATTTGAGAGACCAACTTCAGATTGAGACATCATCCTGCCCTGCACATCTCTGATTTCCCTAGAGATTTCCAATTAAAGCAGGACAGGTACAATTACTATTTATCGATTTTTTTTTTTTTTTTTTTTTTTTTTTTTCTATATTTTTTTTTGTTTTAAACATTTTTTTTTCTTTTTTTTTTTTTTTTTTTTTGAAATTTTTGTTTCACTACCAAAGATCTGTTCAGTTAAATCCACAATTTTAATTCATACGTTTTTAGTTGCAAATGAGCATCGCAGTAAAATTCTTATAATCCAAAAACAGTTGGACCTGGAAGTTTTTTTTTCAAGTTAGGCTAAATTTTAAGTTTAAAAATTAAAACTTAAACCCATACAAATGCTAAATATTGATAATTATTTTAGATAACATTTTTGAAAGGGTTTTCATTGTTCTTATGGACTAAAAATTATATTGACTTTTTTTTTCAAAGAGTGAAGCTAACTTCTAGTCCTTAGTTTCTTTGGCTGTGATTTTGACATTATGTCTAAATTTAATTTGAATTGATTGTGCAATAATTTAATATATTACTTTACTTATACCAATGTATTATACCTATTAACAAACACAGGCTGGTGGGGCTTAAAAAAATGAATACTAGTTATACAGTCCTTGGTTTAAGAAATAATATGCCAGATTGTCTTGAACTTTTTGTGTTTCATGCTTATTCTTTTAATATTACAGTACATAAATTAATATTAGTTAAAAAAAAATAATATAATGTTCTTGATAAAATCAGAATTTTCAGTATTAAATTTTAATAACAATATAATTTACACCTTGTTAACATTGGTGTTGAAATGATCTTGTTTGGTGTTCAGATTAAATTTTACCAAAGTTTATACGCTTTTAAAATTCAGTAGGTTACAAATTTGAGCTGACAGAATTTGATTAAGACTATACACACTGATGACTTGATCAGTTGTATGTGCATCTTATTTTCATGTTATCTGGACCAGTTAGTGTTTTCAATATAACATTCATTCATATTATCAGATCTGATCAGAAGAGGTTTTAGATTGAAAACACACATGAAATAATTGTTTAACAGGAAACCATGGCAACAGAAATATCCTTTGTGTTAAGATTTACTGTTAAAGAAGGTAACAAAGAAATCTCCCTACAGTTTTTAGTAGTGCAACAACCTAAAGAGCACAGATAAATATTTTTAGCTTGCGAAGATTTGACCAAAAAGGCTAAAAATACCAAAAAATAAAGGGAAATTGAATCCTGATGATTTGCTGAGTTAGCTATAACAAACTTTGTTCAAAGAGTCCCAAACATCTACCGGATAAGCTGATCAGTTTTAACTCAAAGGCTAAGTGGACCTAATTTTTTCGATTGTACAGATTTTTTAAAACTAAACACTCAATTCATAACTACGTGACACTTGACACTCGTTTAAAGAATAGACTAAAAAAAATGTAGCCTTCTGACGGTTGAAATCATTTGTTTAAATCATTTGTGAGGCTGCTTTAAGACAAGCATCACACACTGAAACTTATTTTTAATTATCACATGTCATTTGGTGACATTTCATAAGCTAGTAAAAGTCCAATTTTGCTGTTGAATGTTGAGATAAAAGTATGAAATCACATTTGCATTTTGCTGGGACCATAATATTTTTTCATGTTAGATGATTTTTTTGTTGTTGTTAACTGATGACCTTTTTTTTTGGATGATGTTTTGAAAACTTTTCATCATAAAATGTTAGGTCAATGATGGAGATTTTATTTCTTTGCTGGGAAATTATATTTAAAAAAATATTATGTTAGTGTAAAACCGAATCTCTGTAAATTACCTGTTATCTCTGTGAAATGTTCAGACGAGGATCTTGAATTAAAGCATTTATTTAATGTCTCTTTACCTTGATATTTTGATTTCCCTTAAAGTTATCACCCTGACCATTTCTCAGTACCTCTAATGACCAGTGATGAAGATAATGTGGATGAATTGCATCCATCTGATGGTAGACTCTGACCTAGTTAATCTGTGACCTTTGCCATGACCGAATGACCTGTCTCTAGTATAAATTTAGTTACCACACCTTTCATTCCATGGATTGATCTCTGATTGAATAATTCTGTGACCTATGCCAGGGCAGACTGACCTGTCTCTTGTATAGATTTAGATACCTCATCTTTCATTCCATAGGATGGTTTCCATCCGACAATATTATGATTTTACAACTCCAATCTCTATTACAATTTTTTTACCCATTTAAAGGGATCAAAAATAAAAAAGACCTGAAGTTTCAATTGCATGTTAATCAAAATAGAGTATTTCAACATGGATGATATGAGGTTTCATGTAAAACACTTTCTGGCATAATGTCTACATTTACAGACCTAAATTGCTAACAATATGTTTTTGATCTATTTTACATAATTGCCAAAGTGACAAATATACCATAAAAACAGTTTCTCAAGAAACATAATTAACCATGAATCATTGATATTTAAATGGCATGGTGTACATTCTTAATTGAATCTTGATTTTCATTGGATTACATTAAAAATGGTGCAGTATTAAATCATACATTTAAGTTGATTTTTGTTTACAATTGACATGTTTCTCCTCATTAAAAAAAAAAAAAAAGAAAGTTCAGATATTTAAAGCCCTGTCTACACAGTCATGATGTAAGAATCCTCCATTGGAGATCAGGAAATGTACAGACGCACTCCTCTGTGATAATAATTAGTTTAAAAAAAAAAAAAAAGTGAAATGTTTTTTTCATAAAATCTAATTAAAATAATTTGAGAGACCAACTTCAGATTGAGACATCATCCTGCCCTGCACATCTCTGATTTCCCTAGAGATTTCCAATTAAAGCAGGACAGGTACAATTACTATTTATCGATTTTTTTTTTTTTTTTTTTTTTTTTAAATTAAAAATTTACACAATGAACTCCAAATTTAAAAATAAAAAACATACTATATACCCCCCCCCCCTTTTTTTTTTTCGTTCTTTCTCATTTTTTATTTATCTCTTTTTTAAAGTTTATTCATCAGCCTTTTGGCTACAACATTAGAGCTTTCTTTATTTTTTGTTACTGTTTTTTTTAACTTATTTTTTGTTTATTTTTGTGGCGAGGGTTGTGTTGATATGGCTTAACACAGTGCTGTCCAACCCGTGGGCCACTTTGTGGGGTGTCATTACTGATGGTGTTTGAAAAGATGAATAGGGAAACCAAAAGTAACTTGAAGTGTAGCTATTCGGTCATCATAAAATTGTCAATGCCCTCACCTTTGGGACAAATTTAGATGCAATGGATCAGCGACTTAACTATTGCACTTTGTGGGATGATAATAATATGACAGGAAAGTCTTCGGGTCAAAGTAGCAGAGATGGTTATTGGGGTACTAAAGGTAACACAAATGACTGGAGTGGGCAGAGTGAGCCATTCATGAATGGTCCCATATTATTCAAACTGATAGTCTATCCAGGTATGGGAGAATGTGTGTCTATGCTGTATTGTTGTGACATTGGGGACAAGTATCTTCTATTCAGAGATCCGAGTAAGAGATGTTCAATGAGTAGAAAGCAGGACACAAGCTGTGATTGTTTGTAGTCAGTGCAATTCAGTCAGGGAGGAAATGTGAAAGGCAGTTGGAACAATTCTTGACAGTATATTTTTTTTATAAACAGCCATAAGAAAACGTGGCCAAATAAATTATGGAGGACCTCATGTGTTCTTCTGATGAGTTTTCCCAACTATCGAAATGTAACAAAATTTTGACCATGTTTTTGGAAGCACCCTACACCAGTGAAGCTGGTTGCTCTGCAATGACCAACATCAAGTCCAAAAATTATAATACTTTGAATTGTAATACTGGTGAACATTTAGAAATCTGGGGACAGGCTTCTCCTGATTACTACCTCAAGTTAAGACAATGTCAAGTACAATTCAAAGCGAAATATCTCATTAAAAAGAGATGCTGTTTATATTCACTTTATTTATATTCTTGTTAAGACTATAATGCCATTGGATATATGATTCTTTATGCATAAGTGAGAAGTATTCATAATGTGAATAATTTTCCAAAAAGTAAAAAAAATATATATATTTCTTTTGAAATGTCTTTTGCCTCTGGCAATTGGCTGAAATTATTATTTTTTTTGTCCACCTGTTCCACCTAGTCAAAAATTTTGGACAGTATTGCCCTAATATATGACCTTGTTCCAGCCAGCAGTGAATAAACAGTTCATTTTTTTAAAAATAATTGTTGCAACCATTCCAATTCTGTCACAAGTTGTTTAGTTCAATAATAGTATCCAGGGATATCATCCTTTATTTGGTCCAGATTTCTGTGAGAATCTGGAATATATGTCAACTCAGCTTTTTTTAGATGCTATTTTTTCATTTTTTTTTGTTGTGTTGCCTACAATGATATTGATATTCTTATATAACTTCATATATATCTAAACTAGTCTTCTAATGTTTCAAAGACTGGTAGGTGAAGATATTTTATATAGAATAACAGCAACACATTCACTTCTAAAGAATTTATCCACAAATGGGGAAATGCATTTTCTGTAGTAAGCCTTTTAAAATAACTATATATAAATACAGTATTGTTTTTATTTTTCTGTATCCAATAATTTTAAATCCTGCAACTTTACTGTACCCGTGTAGTTTTTGTTTTGGTCTTTTTTTTAATTACAAAAACTCATGGATCATTTGTTGTGTTTTTTGTGCTGGGCAGATATTGTGCTGTGAGGTGAATATTGGCAGACATTATATAATATAAGGTAAATGTAAAAAAAAATCTAAAAGCTTCATAGGTCAGGCACTTCGGTAAAACTTTAAAAGTCATGTGTAAATTAGGAAAATAAAAACTTGTTGTGCAATGCCAAATGAGACTTTGTTGTTTATTTATGATTATGTTACACATTTTCCTTTTTTTTCAAAAAAATAAAAATTCTTTGGTTTATAGGTAATCTATAGTTTCATCCTTAATAAAGTAAGTAGTAAATTGTTCCTTACTTGTATTGAAAATTTCTAGTCACTGTACATCAGTTATATCAGCAAATCTATAACTTATTAATACTTATTGTAAATTTTTTAAACAAGATATTTCATTATAATTAGTTATTAAATTAATTTTATTAAGTAAAATGGCAATTTCATTTTAATATTTGTTTTTTATTTAAATATGGTACATTTAGTGGTTGTTAGATTAAATTATACAGTGGAACCCCACTATAACGCGACTTTGGATATAATCCAGTCGTGGCCCGGCACCAAAATTTTCATAATATATTCATTAAAAAAATTTTGTTTCAAAGTTTGTAAAAATAAAAGATATACATTCTCACACAATACAATCACAAATCCACTGAAACTCATCAAACAGAACACCACATAGCTCACTAAACACAAGATATACGAACATCAATTTAAAAACAAAGCTGTAATAAAAATCCCAACGCTTCCGGTAGTGGCTCAAAACCCCACATTAACGCAACCCTGCTTTAACCCAGTTATTGCATTATAGGGCTAACTGCATAATAATTTAATGATTCTTAATAATTTGTTATTTCATACTTTTAATTATTCAAGTAATCAACATTGTTGCTATAATTAGAAACAACAAACTAAATTAATTTTATCAAGGATGCACCTCCAGGATCTCTTGTATTGTAAAGTACAGTTAAAAAAAACACAAAAAAACTCGTCATTTAAAACTAAGTATTTTGCTAAATACCAATTAATGTACAAAAAGTCAATTGACTGGAAAGGACAGCCCAAATCAAGAAATAATTTTTTTTAAAGATTTAAATAACAAGAAACAAGTTTTAACTAGTAAATGAGAAGCGTGAAAAAAAGGTTTTTGCTAGACTTATATGCAATTCTATTTTTGTAGTAATTTTTCAAACTTTGCAATATGTTACAAAAGTATTTTTTAAATATAATAATTAATAAAATAAATGAAACATTGAATTACCAGTTAGCAGAACAAAACAACATTTCAACAATGCCTTGGTAGGTAAATGAAAAAACACACCATAAATGGAACATACATTTATTTTGAAATAAGGTGAAGGATGAATAATAATTTCAGAAGCTATAACCCCTTGCTAATTTAAGATAAAGGATCATATATGAGGGACTGCGTAAAAGCTGTGTAAAGTAAATAAATAGTGGAACAAGACATGTTTTGGCTTGAATAAAAAAAGACAGGACGTTATGGCTAAATGGTTCCTTCGGCAGACAAGACAAAACAAGTGACAACAAATACAAATTAAAAAAATTATGAAATTTGGAAACGAAAACGCTCTGTTGGAAACAGAAGTATAATTGTTAAAAAAACAAAACGTGCCTACATAGTTCACGGTGAAAGAGATTAAGTATTATGAATATAAAGGTTAGTATTGTAAGTGACATAAAATGCAAAAAGAAATGGGCAGAAATTGAGGCTCACTATTAAGAGATTATTTGATTGATTCCATTAAGGGGATGAAAATCTGAATTACAGCTGTGATGAATATAATAGATGTGCCTGTGTTCACCTCCCTTGAAATGGGAAGAGACCACCAATGGCTTCTTTATTTCAATATCATAAAGATGTTCACTGTACCTTCTTCCAGTCTCATCTATATAACAGGTGGCAAAAATCACATAGATAAATAAGGGGAGTGGCAGGGAAGTACTTCAATGGTTTTACTATTTGGGGCTAGTTGCCATTGCATGGAAAAGCATATTTTAAAAAACAACAAATGTTAGAATTCTGATACTTAGGTTATTACTGGACAAATTTTCAGCAAAGATAAGGAAGCATCCTGTGATATCCTAATTTTGTTAAGAGCAAAAATTGAATAACTTTAGATTTCTTGCAAAATACCCTATTACTCTTAGCAGTAGTAAAATGAAGTTAAGACATCTGACCCTCTTTGGGGAACACAAAGCCACAATAAAAAAAAATTCTCAGACAGTTTATGAGGGCAGCATAGCTAAGTATTCTATAATATAACAGAAGGATGGAATAGAATTGGCAGTGAAAATTAAATGTATTCATTTAAATCAGCTTTGAATTTTTTAGAAAAAAAAATCCTCCTATCATTGAAAACATAATTCAGCTTGAACTTAAATTTAAAAAAAAAAAATTACAAACATAAACCGTTATTCCTGGGAGACTCATATGCAGTTTTTTGTATTATAGGCAATTTACACCAAATTTGAAACAGTGATTTGTGTGTTAAAAATATGGTAAAAGAGTAATTTTTTATGCAGAGCAAATGTTCAACTAATTTTGCCCTAATGTAAAAAATATTGTGGTTGTAATTAAAGTATTTACATTTAATATCCCTTAGTTTTTAATTTTGTTTATGTTGCAGTATAAAGTATATATAATAAAATCTTTGATTCCTAGTAAAATTGTACTTCCCAAGAAAAGATAAAGATATACACTTTATTTCATATTTCTTTTTGACAACCTTTTAACTGAAAAGAAAAAAAAACAACTATTGAAATGTGACAGAAAATAAAAAACTTGGTTTTTACATATGATAAACAAAGATTTAATTTTTAAGTTTTATCAAGAACACACCAGCTGAACATTATTGTTGCAATAAGTAATAAACATACCAACTTCCAGGAGAAGAAATAGAAACTCAGATTAAATTTTTTTTTTTTTAATAAATAACCAACAATAATTTGAAATGAAAAGTGAAGCAACTGACAATATGATAAATAAACAAATGTATGAAACAGTTTACTGGAAAACTGAAAAAGATTAGAAAAATAGTCTTCATTATATTAATTATTTAAAGTCAGAAGTTGTTTCATATAAGCAAAAGTTCAGGCACTTGAAAAAAATTACATTTTCATTAGATCTAAAATACTTTTTTTTAAATCCCACAAATCATTGTGTAAATTTAAAATAAACAACATTTTTAAAGTAACCTCATTGCTGGATTAAGACTAGGTGAGCCCTAGAAAAAAATAAAAGTAAACCTATTATTTATTCCAGCAAACAGTTCAATATATTAAGGGACAAAGTTTTAATATCTGTGACATAGATTTGGCACAGGATTCACTGTGGTATGATGAATGTGATAATTATTATTATGACAGTCAATGATTTACTATTTTGTTATTACAAATGAAACAAAGAAAGAAAGCAACACACAAAGAAGAACAGTAATAAAACAATAATTTGGTTCTATCATTGTTTGGAAGCACAGTTTGGACTGTATATTTTTATCCCTTTCATCCTCATTAAGCGTTAAATTATATGTTTAGTCAAAAGTTAAAATAATTGAAAGAGTTGTTCTTTCAAATATGTAAAAATAAAGAAATCAAATAAAATCAATGAATTAAAGCTCACAATCATTTTAAAATAAAGCAAATTTCAAAATTCAGATGAGAAAAATTGTCTCGTATCTGTAGCCAAGAGTTGTCTTATGACCAAAACTGTAGTAAAAAAAAGAGTAATCTCACAAAAAGGTATCTAATTTGCCAGCTATGTTGTGAGTGCCAAGGGAAAAACAATTTATATCTTAATTTTTGCCCCCAGTTAGTATCAAGATGACTTAATTTTTAAATAAATTAAAAAAACAATATACCTATGAAATATGAATCCCCATTTTTAAGTATCCAAAATTTAATTTTAAACAAAGGGAGGCATATATCATGCATTTTCTTTTATACATATCTGATATAAGGCCAAATTTTTTCCCTTCATTGTTTCAAGTAATAATCAAGCATTTGAAATAAGCTGCAATATGTTTTTCAATCTTAAGATAATTCACCAATTTAAGTGTAATAATGAGGCAATATTATCCATTAGTAAATCAAAATAATGATCCTGCTTTCAAACCCTAGATACCATATACAAGGAAAATTCTAACAGAATATTTGAATATTTCAAATCATTGATATCTTATGTATTTGGAAATAAATTAATTAAAAAAATTTAATGTTTTACTTCCTTCCTTAATAGGGAAAAGTATGAACAAATAAAAATAAATAATCTTTAGCCATTTTCTTCTTGTTACAATTCATAGGTATATCATTACAATGTTTCTGAATATGCCTTTTCTCTACAACATAAGAATTTGATATTCTTAGATGTAACTTGAATGCATATTAATAAATATTGTTTCTAACCAATGAGACCTAATAGTATCCATAAACTATAGAAATGCGATTTTATAGAATCTAAGAGACTTAATAGAAACAATGAGACTAAATAAAATCATTAAATACAGGTTATATTGTTAAATAATATAACATTAACAAGGCAAGCACAAATTGTGAAACCAGCTCAGCTGATCCGTTTCATAGATATAATACACATTTCAAATTTGTAGATATACCGCTAATACACATTTCCAACCAGGCATACAACCATTGATGTAAACATGGATCTCACTCTCTCTAAATATATATATTTTATCCAAGGCTTGAGTAAATTGTACCTGCAAAATGCTCATTGTGGACACTTTCTTTACACTTTTTATAATTTAAAAAAAACAGCACAATATCATACATTTGAGCAATGTCATAAAATGAAAAACTTTTTTAGTTCAGGCTATGTTTAATAAATTATGAAATCTGTTAAAAAAGTCAAGACGAAATTATTATATTTTATGGTAAAATTTTTAATGTAACTTATGATATTTAACTATATTACGTTAAATAATAGTAACTTTTATTAAATTGTAGCCACAATAAATATTTTGAGAGTGTCTGCAATGTTTATGAGTAGTAACGGTAGCCATATTGAACTAAATTAACCTATATTTGTAAACATTTAGTGACCTAAATAACTTGAACAATAACAGAAACATCTATTTCTTCAAACACATTTCACCAAATAAGCTATTTGCTATTGCAAGGTCAGAAAATAATTTAAAAAAAAAATATTTTTTTTAAAATGACAACCTGATAGGAAAAATTAATATAAAACTATCATAGACATCAGTATAGGAGCTGCTCATTCCTGCCCAAGACAATCAGGGACTGGAACAATCTTTCAAAAGGAACGGTTGAGGCGACAACACTAGCCTCAAGCCTTCAAACCCCTAGTGCATGATTTCCTCATCAACACCAGTAACAGAAACATTGCAAATCCCATCTACATGCATAGGAGCCAAAATGATCAATAAATTAATCGTGGGCCCTTAAGATATAGAAGAAGAAGAAGACTTTCATGAATGGAGTCTCATGCAAATTTATAAAAATGTTTTTTTTTTAATTTGGGTAACAGCTGATCTATATTTATAGCTGATCTCATCAATTTTTTTTCTCTCATATTTTTTTGTAAAGGAGGAATGAACTTTAAGGTCTACTGGTTAAAGAATAACTCATAAAGAGAATTTTGGTTTAAGATTTTTAAAAAAGTAGTCCTTTAAAAAAGGCTAATTCCAAAAAGCCATTAAAATATGTGTTTCTTCTGTATGATACATTTCAATTAGTTTATTCAAAAATTTTTTAAAAAAAAATAATAAATTCCTTTTATTTTAGTACACATGATTCAGCTCTCAACAATTAATCTGATTGGAGTCTCATGAAAATGTATAACTTTTTTTTTTAAAATTAGGATATCAGCTGATCCATATTTATAGCTGATCTCAATTTTTTTTTTCTCTCATATTTTTTGTAGAGGAATTAACTTTAAGGTCTACTGGTTTCAGGTTTAAGAATCATTCATAAAGATAATTTTGGTTTAAGATTTTTAAAAAAGTAGTCCTCTAAAAAGGGTAATTCCAAAAAGTCATTAAAATATATTTTTCTTCCGTATGATACATTTGAACTAGTTTATTAAAAAAATAATTTAAAAAAAAAATTCTTTTTATTTTAGTACACATGATTTAGTTCTCAACAATTAATCTAGAACAAGCCAGCAACAAAAAAAATATTTTTTTTTTTTAAAAGATTATTCATTTTAAAAAGTATAATTTTGATTATAATAATCATTATTTCCCTTTGGACATCCACCGCACTAATTGTCTGTTGAGCCTTAAAATTTTCAGACATCAGCTAAAAAAAAAAAAAAAAAAAAGAAGCAATTTTCAATTGATCTGCTGAACAAATGACCATGACCTTGAGTTAGAACTCAACTGAGATAAAATATACAAAAACAGAAGTTTAAACGAAGAACACATAAATAATTCAGCTCAATTGTCAATTCTTTATCATAAAGTTTTTTTTTAAAAACGTAGTTTCTTGGTGATAGAAAGAGCTCCTGTATCTATGACAACTAATGGTTTAGAATTTTTTTTAAGCTGGCAATTTACATCTGGAAGTGAAGTTTAATGCTTAGGCTGTTTAGTTAAACTAAATGTTATAACATTAGCCATAATTAGCAAAAACAAAACAAAAGATATATTTTTAAATTATAAATCTGAAACTATCATTTGCAATTCCTCAATTTATACTTTTAATGACAAGGATGTAAATACAAATAGATCTTTATAAATGGAGAATCTGAGTGAAGATTTCAATGTTTTATGTTATTTAATGCTATTCCAAAAAGTATTTATCTTATGCCATAGAATACTGAAGGAGGCCTATGACCTTTTAGGCAAAGGGAATAGTTAGTGACAATTAAGAAAATAAGTTGTGTTTATTTGGTTAACATGACTTTTTAATAATGATCTTATAAAGTATCAACAACATAGACATGAAAATCATGGAAAAGGTTTGACTAAACTATGATGAATAATGTCTTAATAATGAGCTAAATAAATGTGAACTGATTGTTGAGTTGATGCGAGGTGACCTATTTATTTAAATAGATGTAAGGTGAGGTGGCCCAAATATTGAATTGTATGGAGTGCTAGATGACCTGATTTTTAACTACATGTAATTGTAGTTGACTTAATAACTAGATATTTGGGCTGGCTACTCTAGCTTACCTAAATGTAATGGTAGGTGACTTAATAATTGAACAATTCTGTAAATATAGTAAAAGTTAACTACTTATTGAACTGTGTACACTTTGTAATGCTTTGGACCCAAGTATTGAATTTGATGTCTAGCTTAGTGACCTAATTATTAAACCAGATGTCAAGCTTGGTGACCTAATTATTCAACTATATGTAATAAAAGGTGACCTAATTATGGGAGGTAACCGCAATATTGAAATCTTGGTAATGTTTGATAATAATCTTAATGTTGACCTTTATGAAATACCAGGAAACATTATTACTGAACACCTTGTTTTTTAAACTTCAAATTGTCACTTCAGAGGGTCAGCCTAATTTATGGTTCTCAACCAACTAATTTGTATTTCCCCTAATTTTGATGTGTATTTCAATGTTACAATTTATTTTGATAAGACTGATAAGCAGATACATCCAGAGCCGACTTAAGACATGAGGATACTGGTGCCAGTAACATACCTTCAGGGGGGCGACACTATCTGAATGAATTTATGCCTATGTATGTGACGGCGTTAGAACTGACTCCTGCTGAATGAGTCAGAGCTTGCCCTGGGTGACATTATGCCAAATTTTTGTGCAGGTAGAAGCCCCATCCCCTTCTGAACGCCTGTAAAGTATCAACCCCTTCCCTCGATAAAATGGTTTTAAAGAAACGCTATAAGTTATACATGGGCTAACCTGGGCCCAAAATCTTTTCCTAACATTAATGGAATGGGTTGGAGGGGACCTCCGAGTATTACTTTGCCCAGGGTCCCTGATCATATTAAGATGGCTTTGTATACATCCCTAGATTATAATCTATTCCTAATGTTTCTTTATTCATTCATGCTAAGGTTTTCAGAGTAAATGTAAGAAAAGACAAAGATGTGTAACATTAAATATCAACTAATCAAATTGAGAAATTTCACAAAATCTATTTATATATTAGAAGAGTCTTCTGTTAAGTGACTTGAACTCAACAGTTGGTCTAAATCTTGTCAAGTTTATCATGAGAACTAATGTCAAAATGAAGAGGTCCTGGTCAGAAGGGTAACTACTTCCGATTGGAGCTATATTACTGGAGGAAACTATTTTCTTCAGGGCAGTAAAGTCAGAATCCTGGTTTCAGCGATTTTGGTCAGTTTCAGTCATGAACACTTTTTCATTAGATAACCTTTTGGTTAGTCTCAAGTCAGAAACACTGTTTTGATTGCTCAGTCACAAAAAATTTTCTGTTTAGTCAGTCTTGGAATCCTAAAAACCTTTCCGTTTGGTCAGTCCTAGTATCATACTTTTCAGATTGGTCAATGTCAAATTGGTTTAACCCTACTCTGTTTTACTCATTTTATATTGGTCAATGTCAGTCATTAATACTTTCATTGCCAACATTGGAATTAATGTAATGCATTACTGCATGCTTATTTATTTTTAGATACACCAGAGTCTTGAAAAGGACATTATAAAGGCTTGTGTATGTAAAATATGTCCATTTGTGTGTAAAGTGAATAATATTATAAATAAGAAATCCAAAAATATGAAGCTTTGTTTCCAATAAATCAATAAAATAGATTTATGTGTTAGCTGGCAGAATAAAAGTAATCTAATTTAATGTATATGATTATAATACTTAATCTTTTATCAGTTTTAATGAAAATGATTAAAATAATTCTTGTATTAACAGTTTAAAAAATTAATGTCATTGATCGAATTACTTTATTACATTAAACTGTAATAAAACGACAAAAAATGTTTGTCTGCATCATGCTGTTTTAAAATGTACTCTAAAATTAAGATGACACAAAAACTCACACAAGGAAATTTGGACAAGTTCTAACAAAAGCATTTAACAATGCTAAAAATATGTCCAAGATTGGGGAATGTGAGAATGGTCTCTAGATGCCATTCAAAATATTTGCCTAGAAGAGGCTCTTGGCAAGGCAGTCTCACATGAAAAGTGATGCAGTTGGCAATTACTAGGCAGTGGCACTTGTAAACAGGCACAGGCTTTGGTACAACTTCCACATCTTATAAAGAAACAAGCACAGGCTTTGGTACAACTTCCACATCTTTTAAAGAAACAGGCACAGGCTTTGGTACAACTTACACATTTTATAAAGAGGCACAGGCTTTGGTACAACTTACACGTCTTATAAAGAAACAGGCACAGGCTTTGGTACAACTTACACATTTTATAAAGAGGCACAGGCTTTGGTACAACTTCCAACAGATAAAGAGAAAGCCTTGAACATTCCTCACCATGTAATAAATATTTAACAAGTTCTGAGCCACTCCCTGACATTTAGACTTCTTCGTTGGAAAGAAATGGCTGAGAGGGTTTTTCAACATTTCAGGATTGTAGGTAATATAAAAATAATGAAATTTTAAAAATTTGCATTTGTCATTTTACCTAGACATAAGATAGGATCCATAATATAATCCATCTGTGCTAATATGCTAAAAGTTTTTGGACACTAGACTACTTCTCATCAATATAACCAATAATCTTTTTAACAATAGTTAGTTTCAGTATGCAGTAAAAAAAAAAAAAAAAAAAAAAAAAGAAAAAAAGAAAAAAAAAAAAAAAAAAAAAAAAAAAAAAAAAAAAAAAGGCTTAACGGTTGATAGTTATGCATATAAAAGTTATATGAATTAAAATTGTAAAAGCCTGGTTTAATACTTGATTTGAAGATAAAAATATCTTTTAAAAGCATGCACAAAAACCCATGAATAGATATCTTTACAAGAATCCATCCAAGTAGACTCAAGGCATCAATGAATGAAATCTAAATAAAGCGTCTCGCACAATTTTTCCAAGGGATGAAAGAACCAATGGCAACTTTTGTGACCAGTTTCACACAAGCAATACAAAAAAATACTCACAATTTAGTCTGGTATATATGAATAATTTCAAGTCATGGAAGGAATCACACAACAGTTCACCTGTATTCAAAATGTGTCAACATGGATAAAATTAGATCACAAGAACTCACTGTCCAAGTCCTCGCCGAATAAAATAATGATGTTAAAACAATCTGTAGTGAGCGGCTGAGAAAGGAAATCTTAACAATATCACCAAGAAAAAACCAACAACAATAAATGATAAAAAAATATCCCATTATCACAAAGGCCATGGGAGATCGTTGAAGTCGACAGGCCCTCCCAGGCCGGCATCTGCTTCCAGTAAGCTCATGAGGAAAGCCAACGCGGCTTCATCATTGACATTGTTGCCGGGGTTCTGGATATTGTCCATTGTCTGCTCCTGCATGACGCTCTGTATGAGAGAGCCCTCTGTGGATGAATCGTCTGACTGGGAATTGAGGTGAAGGTTAAGACCATTGCCTGATCGTTCCACGTGACTGACATCCAGCCAGTGGTTGGAGCCTGAAGAAGAGGTCAGTTTGAGGTTACTTACATCGAAAGTTGAATTTGGTGTGGGTAATGCAATACACAGGAGTCACAGGAGTGTGGTCTTTGCATGACATGGAAACTGCATGTGTTTAAAATAAATTACTAATGATATCTGTAGTTTGAAAAGTAGAGTTTTTAATTTCTATTATAGAAAAGGAAAATTGATTTCTGTAAAGAATTAAATTATTTTTATTATTAAAAAATCAATTTAAGTTTTAGTTTTTGGGTCATAGTAATCTTAAATGTGTTTTTTTCCTTACCTGATGGAATGAGTGTATTATTGTTGTTGTTGTTAAGGTTGAGACTGTTGAGGTTGTTGCTGAAGTGCAAACCAGAGTTGTTAGCCATCAGAGGCATTGCAGCAGAATTCGAAGACTGGAGTCGGTGAGACAAGTTGGTCGTAGACGCAGACAAAAGAGAAATCTGGGCTTGAATAACATTACTGCTGTCTGCTGGGGGGGCCGGGGTTTTGCTGAATCATAGAATAAAAAAAATTGTTTGATTTAATGTGGGATACTAGTAGATATGTGTGAGGCACTTGTAAGATGAAGCATTTTTATCACAGCTTGAATGAATGACCAAAAATGTCCATCTGAAACAGCAGCGTGGAAGTGACCACTCCTGACCTTACATCACAGTGAGTTAGCATTCAATCCAATACTTGTTGTCCTAATTAAAATTATTATTATCTTTATAAGACACCTACAACAAGCTGTAACACTACAACCAGTTGTAACACTACAACCAGCCGTAACACTACAACCAGCCGTAAAATGACAACCAGCCGTAACTTCATAACCAGCCTTAACACTACAACCAGCTGTAACACTACAACCAGCCATAACACTACAACCAGCTGTAACACTACAACCAGCTGTAACACTCATTTGTGCTTATTTAAACAAGAAATCTAAGACTGCCTGTACGGCTGTGGCTCCATCTTCCCAAAATTTTAATGGAAAGTCTTCTGTGATATTTTCTCCTTATTCTTTTATATTTAACTTCTAAACATTGCTTCTGAAATTCACTTCTATAATTTTAAACGCAAGTAAATTTCCACACAGAAAATTCCCACATAGATTGTTTTAGCACAGGTATAGGCCTATTCCTCAAATTTTAAAAATTTAATTTTTAATTATTTTGAGTTGGCGGCCAGTACTTGATATCATGGGAGTAAAGTGTAAAACTAAAAAAAAAATTTATACTGGTGGGCAAACTTCAATGAAATACATTGCTTTCTATGGGATTTGAACAATATGTTGATGTTTTGAGAAGGCCTTTTAATTAAATAAAGCTTGTGGGTTGCATCCTCTGTGTTAAGGACGGTTTGGGCCCATCGGGATGTAAGGACTAATCCGTTCACCATAAGCATCCTTTTTTTTTAAACAATGAAATATTGCTTACACTATGAGCTGATGATTATTTACCGCAGTTCAAATAAGAGATAAAAATTTATAACTTTAAATGTGTTTATCAAAGTTATTTTTGGTAAATTTGGAGAAAGGATGCCACGATTTTCTTAATTTATTATTTTTTTCACTTAGTGAGCAATAACTTTGCCCACGGGAAACATACTTTAATTCCTCCATGCATTTGTCAGCGATTTGTTTGCCAATTCTACCGGCCCCTGCCAGCGTCCCTCCCAAGATTCCTGGAATATTAGGAACTGTTGACTTTGAACCGGAAGGTGGCTCTGAGAATACATAAATAAAAAAAAATATAAGTATTGTAAATATTTTGCATTCTGAAATGTGTACAGTCATAGAGTAGAGGAATCACTTTAATAATGAACCATAAAGAATAAAAGAAAAAGAAGTTTTTGGCAATTTACTTCAGAAATTGCATCTCCTTATAGCCTGCACAATTAAATAAAGGCAAACAGTTTACATAACATCATTTTTTATTACAAAGTTTGGTATAAATGCTAAATTAGGTTGAAATTTAAGAGACACAATAACATTATTCATTGGTAATAATATTAATATAAATCAGCTCCCTTCAGGATGTATGCAAGGGTGTGATTAAGTTTTGAATAGGTCAACAAAGAAAGAGTTAAATAAAAAAAATATTAAACTATTTAAACCAAAAGTGAGATTTTATATACAGTCAGTGACACATAATTAAAGAGAAATATTCTGGTTTGTCAGCTTTAGGAGACAATAGTTTTTATCTTTTTGCTATTAGTTTTCTATGGCCATTGTAAAACAAGAAATACTGCATCCTGTAGATGTTACTGTAACGTACCATTGAATGGTTTTGAAAATTTAAACTGTTTTAGAATTTGGCTCATGGCATGAACAATACATAACAAAGGACTGAAAACCAGTATACAAAGACTAACAATTTCCAAAGCTAGTGATACTAGCAATAGTCAATCTAATTAAACTATCAAATTTCTATAAAAATACAAATTCAAATCTACAGAAAGAGAAAACTATATCAAATTACAGCACAGCAAGTAAAAAGGTACAATCCTCGAAAAATATAAATATTTATTTATACACACACATAAAGAGTACGGTCTTGCAGGCACCCACTTTGCGGCCCACAAAGAAACGAAATATTCTTTATTATTTTCCTAATAGCTTTACCCCCTGTCCTATTTTCTTTCGGCCCGCACACGTTTTTCATTAAAGTATTCGGCCAGCCTTACATTTTGAATTGTGCAGGCCTGTTCTATAGTATATTGTAATAGTCTGAGTGTCACTCCTTGTCAGGAATTAAAATATCCTGATGTTTAAATTCCATTTACTTCAGTATATTAGAGGGGGTAGGGAGGAGGGATTATGGAACTTTTCAAAGTTTAGAATATGTTACCTAATAAAACACTACTGAGTTTTGAATGTGTTAACAAATAAAACACTACTGAGTTTTGAACGTGTTGCAAACTAAATCACTTTACAAAGTTTCAGCTCTGTGGATGACCTGGGACCTACCAAACGATGCGCTAAAAAATTATCTGTTGAGAAAGATGAATCGGTCAGGCCAGTTTAACCAGGACAAGACATTTGAATCAGGACAAGACATTTGAACCAGGACATGAGATTTGAACCAGGACTAGACATTTGAACCAGGACAAGACATTTGAACCAGGACAAGACATTTGAACCAGGACATTTGAACCTGGACATGACATTTAAACCAGGACAAGACATTTGAACCAGGAAAAGACATTTGAAACAGGGCATGAAATTTGAAACAGGGCATGAAATTTGAACCAGGACATGAGATTTGAACCAGGACAAGACATTTGGACCAGGACAAGACATTTGAACCAGGACAAGACATTTGAACCAGGACAAGACATTTGAACCAGGACATGACATTTGAACCAGGAGATGACATTTGAACCAGGACAATATTTTTAACCAGGACATGAGATTTGAACCAGGACAAGACATTTGAACCAGGACAAGACATTTGAACCAGGACAAGACATTTGAACCAGGACAAGAAAATTGAACCGGAACAAGAAATTGAAGAGACACACAAATTAATGTCTCCAAACCTTAATAAATTATGCTGAGACGATGGTGTAGTTTTTATTAGATTAGTTAGAAAACACAAGTCTTGGAAGTGGCATTTTTATTGGGCGCGATCTTTTTGACCTCAAATCTAGCCAGACAACCAGTGGACCAATAATACCGATGATACTAGGACCGCCAGACACCCAGTGGGCCCCATAAGACCGGTGATACTAGGACCGCCAGACACCCAGTGGGATGACCGCCTGTATGTTACAACAAAACTTAAATCCTTACTTGAAAATGAGATCACGTCATTAATGGAATAGCCTGCTTTGAAACAAAGAAACAGACGTCAAGAAAATAAATCCCCCCAACACAACCCCCCTCCCTCACACACACATTTTGGGTGTACATCTTTGTATTGACGATTATGAAGAATAATTTAACGTTTTGCCTCGCATTTAACCGAGTCTCTGGTTCTAAATATTAAATAAAGAAAACAATGTCCGGTCACCCTCACACACACATTTTGGGTGTACATCTTTGTATTGACGATTATGAAGAATAATTTAACGTTTTGCCTCGCATTTAACCGAGTCTCTGGTTCTAAATATTAAATAAAGAAAACAATGTCCGGTCGCTCCCCCCCCCCCCCCCCCCCCCCATTTTGAGAGCATAGTTAGTTAATTCCCTTTTAACTACGGGGAGACAACCTATCCGCGTCACGGAATACAAATGTGTTATTGGCGGCAGATGTTTTGCTTCCATTCTAATGAATGCCTGACAAAATGGCCGGGCCGGGTCCAATTGATGACTTGTAAAATGAATATCTGGGGATCACGTAAAACTAATGGATAATTATCCGGACAATGTTTTTAAAAAATTAAAAACAAAATTGTATTACAATTATTATTTTCGAGTTAAAAATGGGCTGAGTTAGTTTTTTTTGGTTTTTTTCAAAGCACAGGCAAACAGTTATGGCTGGAGTCAGGCAAACAGTCATGGCTGGAGTCAGGGAAACAGTCGCGGCTGGAGTCAGGCAAACAGTCACGGCTGGAGTCAGGCAAACAGTCATGGCTGGAGTCAGGCAAACAGTCACGGCTGGAGTCAGGCAAACAGTCATGGCTGGAGTCAGGCAAACAGTCAAGGCTGGAGTCAGGCAAACAGTCATGGCAGGAGTCAGGCAAACAGTCACGACTGGAATCAGGCAAACAGTCANTGGAGTCAGGAAAACAGTCATGGCTGGATTCAGGCAAACAGTCACGGCTGGAGTCAGGCAAACAGTCATGGCTGGAGTCAGGCAAACAGTCACGACTGGAATCAGGCAAACAGTCATGGCTGGAGTCAGGCAAACAGTCATGGCTGGAGTCAGGCAAACAGTCATGGCTGGAGTCAGGCAAACAGTCACGGCTGGAGTCAGGCAAACAGTCATGGCTGGAGTCAGGCAAACAGTCACGTATGGAGTCAGGCAAACAGTCATGGCTGGAGTCAGGCAAACAGTCACGTCTGGAATCAGGCAAACAGTCATGGCTGGAGTCAGGCAAACAGTCACGTATGGAGTCAGGCAAACAGTCATGGCTGGAGTCAGGCAAACAGTCAACACTGGAATCAGGCAAACAGTCATGGCAGGAGTCAGGCAAACAGTCATGTCTAGAGTCATGCAAACACTTCTACTTATGGCCGGTTAGAGTCCTAGGAAATGATTAACCTATAGAAGGCCGAAGCGAACTTGTTTTTTTGTCGCAAATACAGCTCCACCCAAAAACCGGTGTACAAACACAATTTATGTCTGTTTTACTTTAATCTCAGTCAACTATGTAGCAGTCTACCCACCAAACGCACTCCCCCACCACTTAATTTGTATAAAAGTTAAAAAAACGAAAACAAAACACAATAACCAAGAGAACTCCTTTAAAAGGCTATCAAAAAGATTAATTACTTTAATTTTTTTTTTTTTTTAAAGTTTAAAAAAATATCACGTGACCATCTTGTAAGGAAGCCGTTACTCTTGGTCAAGTTCCCACGTGACAGCAGATCCATCAGAACATAATATTTCCAAGTCAGTGAAGTTCAAGTTTAATTGATAATAATATTCTGACTGTATTCATCCATCATAACATGAACATCTTTCAAACGGTGACAAGCTCAGGGTGTAGAAGGAGGCGTCATGCGCGGTCAAGTTATTTATAGATGTCCAGTTGCTGGGTAGCATCTCTGGTTTATAGATCTTATGAATTCAGGTCAAACATTGATCAATTATGCACTTAAGGTTCATTGTAGTGTGCACAACTACCGTAGATCAATTTACCGTCGACGAAATTTCTTTCGATCAAATTTCCGGATACGCAAGTCTATCTATAGATTGGTGTGGGAAATCACATTTCGTTCTCTGGGAAATAAGAACGTCTGCGTTCGTCGGCTGTCTGCCTTAGTTGGCTGACTGTGTCTGTCTTAGTTTTAGTTTGCTGACAGCTGTAGTTGACTGTCTGTGTCCGCTTTAGTTGGCTGACAGCTGTAGTTGACTGTCTGTGTCTGCTTTAGTTGGCTGACAGCTGTAGTTGACTGTCTGTGTCCGCTTTAGTTGGCTGACGGTGTCTGCCTTAGTTGGCTGACAGCTGTAGTTGAGTGTCTTTGTCTGCTTTAGTTAGACGACGGTGTCTTCCTTAGTTGGCTGACAGCTGTAGTTGACTGTCTGTGTCTGCTTTAGTTTGCAGACAGCTGAAGTTGACTGTCTTTGTCTGCTTTAGTTGGCTGATGGTGTCTCCTTTAGTTGGCTGACAGCTTTAGTTGACTGTCTGTGTCTGCTTTAGTTAGCTGACAGCTGTAGTTGACTGTGTCTGCTTTAGTTGGCTTACAGCTGTCTGTGTCTGCTTTAGTTAGCTGACGGTGTCTGCATTAGTTGGCTGACAGCTGTATTTTGTTATTATATGTGTAGTATTTTTGGACCCGTTTATTTCATTCTGAACACAGATATTATTTCTTATGGATTTTCCACTGTCATGGATATGAAGCCAAAAAATAATAAGAAACCTGAATCTTTTCACCCTTTGTTTTTGTTACTTGAAACATTCAACACATCATGTGTGTAGGGGTTAAGGGGTGATTCAGCACATCAGCTCTGTAGGGGCTAGAAGGTCATTCACCACATCAAGTGTGTAGGGGCTAGGAGGTCATTCAACACATTAAGCGTGTAAGGGCTAGGAGGTCATTCAGGACATCATATGTGTAAAGGCTAGGAGGTCAGTCAGCACATCAGCTCTGTAGGGGCTAGAAGGTCATTCAGCACATCAGCTCTGTAGGGGCTAGTAGGTCATTCAGCACATCAGCTCTGTAGGGGCTAGGAGGTCATTCAGCACATCAGCTCTGTAGGGGCTAGAAGGTCATTTAGCACATCAGCTCTGTAGGGGTTAGAAGGTCATTGAACACATCAGCTCTGTAGGGGCTAGAAAGTCATTCAGCACATCAGCTCTGTAGGGGCTAGAAGGTCATTCAGCACATCAGCCCTGTAGGGGCTAGAAGGTCATTCAGCACATCAGCTCTGTAGGGGCTAGAAGGTCATTCAGCACATCAGCTCTGTAGGAGCTAGAAGGTAATTCAGCACATCAGCCCTGTAGGGGCTAGAAGGTCATTCAACACATCAGCCCTTTAGGGGCTAGAAGGTCATTCAACACATCAGCCCTGTAGGGGCTAGAAGGCCATTCAGCACATCAGCCCTGTAGGGGCTAGAAGGTCATTCAACACATCAGCCCTTTAGGGGCTAGAAGGTCATTCAGCACATCAGCCCTGTAGGGGCTAGAAGGTCATTCAGCACATCAGCCCTTTAGGGGCTAGAAGGTCATTCAGCACATCAGCCCTTTAGGGGCTAGAAGGTCATTCAGCACATCAGCTCTGTAGGGGCTAGAAGGTCATTCAACACTTCAGCTCTGTAGGGGCTTGAAAAAAGGTGTTTTAGACTCTTACATTTTTTTCTGTTGCCATTACGCAGGGAACCAGCGGTTCTCAACCTGTGGGTCACCACCCCTTAGGGGGTCGCACGATCCTTCCCAGGGGTCGCCTAAGACCATCTGAAAACACATATGCTCTATAGTTATGAAGTAGCAGCGAAAATAATTTTGCGGCTTGGGGTCGACACACCATGAGGAACTGTATTAAAGTGTCACGGATTTAGAAAGGTTGAGAACCACTGCCCTAAAAAAAACGTAATATTCGCCACACATGGCTTGACAAATTAAATGTTGGACACACGTATAAGCTTGCAAGTTAAGTGTTTTGTGACATAATTTGTATGATAAAGACAAATTAAATGTTGAAAAAATGAGTTTTTACAGCTTCCTTGCATTATTGTTGTATGCTCCAATCGATCGTGATCTTGGCAATTGGCATGAAATCAACAAGACAGATGCACGAATGTCTTTCCGATTTGCAAAAAAAAAAAAAACAAAAAAAAAAAAAAAAAAAAAAAAAAAACGATTGCAACTTTGCTCTAGTTTTTTGTTGTTTTTTTTTGGGGGTGGGGGTTGGGTGGGGGTGGGGGGGGGAAAGATTTATTTAATTCGTGTTCGTACATTTTTGGCAAATTTATTTTAAAAAATGTTGAATTTTGTACTTTTTTTTTTAGTCTAGGAAGATGTAAAACACAAATTAATATACTGGAACATGATTTAAGAAACGTCTAAATTTTAAATGTTAAAAGTACACAAAAATTAAATGTGTTCGAGTCGGTGATGCGCGCGCATGTTTCAAATTTCGCCCCCCCCCCCCCC
>CAXITT010000994.1:7879-105599 GCA_964033795.1 Lymnaea stagnalis
TATTATTATGATGATAATTTACAGAATTCTCGGTATCAGACACATCTGAAGTGCTATCTTCATCAAAAATATTCTTCTAAGTAAGAATAGTCGTCCATTTCAAGCTTATAATCAGAATCAGACTCCATAGCAATGTTTTAGAGTGTAGTAACAGTGAACCGGAATTGTGGCAAAATATGAGTAAATGGCGAAAAGGAAAATTTATGAATGGACAAGTTGCTACCAGATTTCTTCAAGAACTAGTAAAATAAACGATTTTTCTTTCTTGCCAAATAGAAATTTAACATTCCAAAATAGTAAATCTTTATTTTCGCCTTTTAATATTATTTTTATATATATTTTAGGGGTCGTTCTTTTCACCCGCCACATATGACCGATTTTTCAATCTCCCGTCTTTTGAGAGTTAAAAGATGAAAGGCTTCAGAAAGGATTTAATTGACTATCTAGTCTATGTCCATTTCGTTTTTAACTTCTCTTTGCCAAGTATTGTTTAAAATTTGAACCATTAAGTCAACTCTTAGATTTTTCAATCATATTATGTTATCAATATTAATTTGTTGCTTTAAATTTAATGGCATTAAAAATAACATTATTTAAAATAATGGTATTTCTCATTATTATGCGAATAAGATAATCAATGTCATCATTGACATCATCTCGCGACCTACATTTAATTTGCGAGAAATATGAGAAATTGGCAAAAGCAAATTTAAGTATTAAATAATGTAAATAAATTAATACTATTTTCAAAATGTATTTTTTAAAATATAAAAAACATATTTTAACTTTCAAAATAAGTTTAACGGAATTAACAATTCGTCGGGATTGTCGCACATGTCGAACTTCCTGTTAATGTCGGTCATTTCAGATTCTATTAGATTACACACTTATTAGTTTCATTGGACACCAAAATATTGGGAAAATACCACATTTAATTCAAATTAGGGTTTTAATTTATTAAATAATCCATTGTTAACATTGGAAATACCACTGACACAACCATTAATGCCATCAGCGGTAAGCAATGTGTTATCGACTAGATGGCTCAGCTGTGCTCCGATTCGCTTACTGGCCTAAACTAAACTTATTAATAAATACTCTGGCTAAGGTGACAGTAGCTACTCTACTCCTAAAATATGAATTTAGCCTAGTCCTCTAGTTTTTATTACTTCGTAAGGTTGATCTAGTCATTTGTTAAACTATAATGTCTAAATGAATCATCATTAAGTGAATATGCTGCAAATCAATGTAGCAATGTTACTCAATGAACTCAATGTAACTTTGCTCAATGAGTCTCAATGACTAATAATTATCTTAATCATCTAACTTTACTAAGAAGTAAAGTTACAAAGTTAGTTACCGTACTACACCCAGAGGTACTGAATTATAAAAATAAAAGCCTGAGCAGGGCTTAGTTTAGTAATGCCAGGGGTGTTAAAGAAAGAGTTGGGGCTGTTTGGTTGACAATTTAAATTAGTGGTGTGTACCGTTACACTGAAATTCATGAAGACCTTATTTATAAGTCAAAGCCAAAGCCTAGTCAATAGTCAGTCCATACTATTTAGGCTATGATGCTACTACTAACACCTACTTTGTATTACATTTAGAATGACAATACATGTTAGTACTGTTAATCTTTAGTCTGAGTAGGCCTGATGATTAGCAGATTACTGAAACTAGGCATAGGCACATAGGCCTTTAAGTAAACCAGTTTTAATATCACAAAAATATGCTTATAATATTATTAACCCTCTTGAAATGACTGGGCCGAGTCAGTGGTGAAAAAGAGGAATGGCTGATCCATCTGCCCAATAATACAAGCCTAGATGCTAAGATACAAATGGACCTACAATCTAAACTGCTTGCCTAGTAGAATAGCATTTAGTCAAAATGGACCCGGACACGCATCGACGCTATTCGGTACCGGGTCCCTTTAGACTAAATGCTATTCGGATGTCATTTGTGGTAGTTTATTTTAGTTAAACTGAAGAATTAAGTTTACAAACATATAGTCCATTCAATTATCTTTTATTTCATACCAAATTGGTATTGTACAAATAGTACAATAATATTTTTAATATCTTTTAATAAACCCAACCTCTCACTTCTAATACCGGGTCTGAATAGCCGAAACCTAAAATAATATTCCTACACCATGCATAGCTCTTTATTTATTAAAATAATAGTCGCCTCCTCCTAAAGAAAAAAATTCAACCTTTTTAACTTGAGTTCAGACGCATGAAAGCTTACTGCATGACAGCCCTTTTTTTACTGTACACTTTTATTATAAAACATGGGGGGGGGGACGCGGTTGTGAAAAGGAAGCAGGAGGCACCAATAACAAATATAAAAATGAGATTTTATGTTTGTAAAGTAATTACTTTAATTTTTATAATTTTTTTTTCAAATTAGTTGCAGGGCTTGTGAAAAGGGCTCCATCTCAAGAGGGGATAACGATTAATTCAGAAGTGTATGAGAAAGAATTACATTTGATAATTATAGTCATGTGGATTTTAGGCTTGCATTTTTTTTCTTCCAATTCCATAGTCTCCTATGACCTTTAGACTTTAATAGGTCAAGACAGATAATGGCCCGGTTAAAACATTAAGTCCAACCCACAAAACCAGCTGGCAAACTATGCAAAATGTACAAACTGTGAACAATTATCTTTGAAAGGCTATATAAATTAAGAATGGCAGTAGACCTGTACAATTTTAATTCTTTTCACAATTGTACACCAAGACCTGTCATAACTACAATTTTAAGAAACCGTGTTAAAAATATATACATATATACAGTTGTTTTTCTGATTAAAAAAATAATTAAAAAATACATTTTGGTTGTTAGCTTTAACCTGCTTTCTATATCCAACAGTGAATGGATCGAGAAATACTATTGGTTGGGAACCAAATATTATATTTGCCCTGAGAGGGGATGGTGGTGATGTTGATTTAGTAGATTTTGTGTATAGGTTTGGTGGGGGGGGGGGGGTCTAAATATTCAAGTCTATAAAATTAACACCACCACATTTTTTTAATTATAGTGATGAAGGTCATATTTTTTCTTTTTGTGTTTTCATAATTAACTCACTAGACACTGCAACAGTAATATTAATATTAGCATAATTGCCTTAGTGGAAATTTTAGTCAATCCTCTCTTTTGTTTTCTTCGGTGCTGTATGAGGTAATTTTGTGACATAATTATTTAGTTCGGTCTGCACGTTTACTCAATATAAATTAATATCTGTAGCAAATACATGTCTGCAAAATAAAGTGTTAAAGTAGAAGATTTCTCATTAGCACAGCATTTGTAAAGGGGTATTATTTGTTTTTGTCTTGGGTCTTCTTGTACCTGTACAGAAAAAAATAGGATCTACTTAACATTTTATTTTCCTGTTTACGCTGATGTGTTTTTAATTAATGCTTAAAGAAGCTCATAAGGTGATATGTTAAACATTTAGTAATTATAGCTAGATGCTTAAATTAAAAGAAAAGGGAAATCATTTTAATTTTGTTCATTGTCATGTCACTGATATATGAATAATCTAATTTTTTAGGAAGTTTGTCTATTCTTTGTGATCAAAAGAGGTAATTTCTTTGAAATGATGAGAATAAAATATCTCAATGATCAATGACTCCATGAAAAATTGTCAGATACTTGAGGTTTACTTTTTAAAAATTTACATAGGACTAAGTAAACAATTTATTTATTAACATTTTAACAATTAATTTAAATTCCTGTAAATTGGGGTTTTAGAAAAACATTATATTAATTTTTTATTTATAGATGTCTGAAGCACCAGGCCCAGCCAACCACAGATTGAAATCTTACAAAAATAAAGCTTTAGATTCTCAGGAGCTAAGAAGGCGACGAGAAGAAGAAGGAATCCAGCTGAGAAAACAAAAACGAGATGAACAGGTAGAGTAATATCTGCACTAATACTTAATCTCAAATTATATTATTCATTGAAATTAGGCTCTATGTTACCATTAACTGTTAGCAATTTCAAATTGGGAACCTCTCACCTACTCTGTTAACTTGTGCTGTATTGTTAGGCTGTATGATTTCATCATTTGAGATTTTAATTTTTAAATGCTACTGTTACAATAACATTTAAAAATCATAAATTCTTATTTTCAAAAGAGGAATATTGCTGCTTGTTGCATAAGTGGACAATGTTGCATCAGTTAATTGGATGCAGAATTGCAAATTATTGACCCTTTGTTCCTTAACAATTTAATGCTAGCATTAGCAAATAAAGTGATACTACTCAAGATAATTTGATGTTTCGTTGTCAGTTTACAAGCCTGTACATTTTCAAATCTAAAAATATTTGAAACTTTATTTATTTTTAAACTCAATATTTGCTGGGGGATTGGTTTAGATCATTTTTGATAAACCTTAGAAATAATTGCATGAAAATATTTTCATTATAGTATTTCACAATCTCTGCAAAACAGATTGGTTTCAAAAAGTTCTGAGACTTTTAAATTGAAAATTTCAGGCTAGCCTTATTTATATTTGACGATAGTCAAAATACCCCAGGGAATATTTACTACATCCCCAGCTCTTACTTGCCTCAAAAGCACAACTGTAATTCCTTTTCTTGAAGGCTGTTCAAATACCTGCTGCTGAAATTCTCAGGACTATTAGTAAAAAAAGGTTATGTTTTAAATTTTGTTTTTACCCCCCAGATCTTTAAAAGAAGAAATGTTGCAGTACCTGAAAATGATGAAATTGGCTCAACAACAGATTTACAAGATTCCATGGTCACACCAACTGTAAGAATTTTATTTTATTTTATTCTTACTTTTTATCTTATAAAACTAGTAAATTGAATAAGTCTGTTTTGAAATGTGTCCTTAAATATTTTAAAGCTTCTTTGTATAGTCTGATTAATTACACAATGATTTTTATTATTTCAGGGAGGAATAAGCCCTGAAATGGTACAAGCTTTGTATAGTGATGAGCTTGAAGAACAAGAAATGGCAACACAAAAATTTAGAAAGCTTTTATCAAGGGGTAAAATATATTTGTTAATAGATGTGAATTTAGGTTTGTTACTACATTTCTTCATAAGAGGGGGAGGGGGGTGAAAAGGAATAGGGATGCTGATTTTACCATCAGATTTGAAAAGATAAATGAGGCATGCTCACCAGTTATTTTAATATATACTGAATTTAACTTCTAAGAAGGTTTTTTAACTCTAATTGTAACATTATATTTTCAACTTAGTTTTTAAAAATATCACCCTCTTAGTAGCATTCTGCATTTTATTGCTTGTATTATCGGTACAGTTTAGACAATGTGTCATGTTCAAAAACTTATTTACAAATAAGAATTAACAGAAATATTTGTGTCTGAAAAATTTGTTTGTAATTTTGATGTCGGATTCAGGATACAAGATTGATGTTTTCTTTTTTTCAGAACCTAATCCTCCCATAGATGAAGTCATACAAACTGGTATCATACCTAGATTTGTAGAGTTTTTGCAGCGAGACAACAGTTGGTCTTTACAGGTGTGTAAACTCACAGTAAAAATTCATAAGCAAGTTTATCCATTAGTCTTACACTTGTTGAACTTTGATATATTTTTAATATATATATTCTAGGCAATGTTGTTCCCCTTTTATAGAATTCAGAAGTAAGGGTATAATATTTAATGATTCATAGTAAGTAAGGTTTAGTATTTAAAATGTTTATAATAATTTGATTGCATCAACAGTTTGAAGCTGCTTGGGCTTTGACAAATATTGCTTCTGGTACATCAATTCAGACTAGAATGGTCATCAGTGCTGGAGCAGTACCTATTTTTATTCGTTTACTCAATTCTGAAATAGAAGATGTGCAAGAGCAGGTAGCGTAACTATAATCACTCTTTAAGCGTATTATGCTTTAGTTCCTGTTTTAAATAATCTGCTTAAACATTTGACCCCAAATTTGTATTTCTTTAAAAATTTATTTTTAATGCTTTTTTTTTCTGCAATAATTTTGTTGGCTATTTTTAGAGGAGGTTAGTACAGAGGTTAAAATGAGATCTTCATTAGTGTTGACCATGTTTATTTCATAATCATGTTTAAAGGTCCATTTGGTGTGCTATAAAGCTGTTAAATTTTGTACCTTAACAAAATTACAGTAGTTCATGTTATAATGGGAGCAACAAATTCTGAAATAATTTTCTTTAGAGTTTTAAAATATGGTAATTGTTTCAATTAAATGCCGTTCAATTGGATAACTGTTTAAGTTATATTTAGAATCTTAAAAAACCTTTAAACATAACAAAAAATTTAAAAAAAAATTAAGTTGCTTGTAAAATATGCAATAAGGAATCGTAAAAGGATACTTTTAGTTTTGGTGAATTCTGACATAACTTTCCGAAAAATAATTTCAGTTCGCATTCTGTATAAATGAAAAAATGTCATTAAATGTGCTTAATTTAACTATACATGGTTTTGGTTCTTAAAGTTTTTAAACTGTAAAACAATAGCATTTATAAATTATATTAAGCATAATAAGAATAGTAAAAAAATAATAGATTTTGGAATTGTAACTGACGTAACATGAAAAAGGCATAATATTTTAGTTAGCTTCTTTTTTTTTCTGATTTCCTCAGAAATCTGCTTAAATTGAAATATATTTTTTCAAGCTAATTTTCTCAGTAAAGCACTTACCGGTATTTAGAAAGTACATTTTAAAAAAATACATTAAAAATGATGTAACAACATAACATGACTTTGTAACTAATGAAATGAAACTAATGAAAATAAAATGCCATTATGTCAACTCTTTTACAGAATTACAAATACTTCATTGTATCAGTTATAACGTTCTTAAATAACCATAAATAACATTGTTTTAATGCTTGTCTATCATTTGACATCGACCATGATGTTAACGAAATAAAAATGAACAAAATTTCTGTTTAAAATGTGCAGACGACATGTTTTTAATTTACGATGGCCACCAGGTCATGTGCCAAACAAAATTAAAATCCTAAAAATGACTCCATACCAAGACGCATGAAATAAATTTATATAGCACCAAATTTAATGCAGTTTCATTGTTGGATGTTGTGTCCACTATTAAATGGAATTCACCAATTGGTAGATTTAAAAAAGAAAATCATCAGATACTGGGTATAATATAAACATATTGCATAATGAAGTGATTACCTAAATGATACAACGACGCTATGTGTCCATACACTTCCTCTAGTGTTAGAAATAGCTGCACATAATTCATGCGTTTGGTAATAAGTAATTTTTTTAATAATGTATTTACTTGATAATCCATAAATTGTGATATCCTAGGCTGTATGGGCTTTGGGTAACATAGCTGGAGACAGCCCAGAATGCAGAGACTATGTACTGAATGAGGGCATCTTGGTGCCTCTATTACAGTAAGTTATTTTCTTGATATTATTTTGATACAAAATGTTTGCCATTTACTTAAGATAGTGAAATTAAATAGAATATAAAGCAGTGTTTCCCAAACTGAAGCACTTGGTGGAATACCAGGGTGTGTGAGGAAAAGAGATTATAAGAACAGGCAAGTTATGTAAAGTTAAGATATAAATGTTCATGTTTTAAAAAAAAAAAACTTTTTCATTATTATCTTCTTGTATGTAATAAGTTGCAAGTTCATCCTCTTATTTCTACAGCTTTCTTTGAAATTCAATAGATCAATTATCAGTTAATTATTTTCAAGTTTAGAATTGTTACTTTTGTAGGTGTACGAGGCTATTCAAATAAATTTGTAGGGAGTTTGGAGCATAGAAAAAGTTTGAGAACACTGGTATATAATATAAATTAATTCATGAATTTGTAATATAATTGATTTTGTGGCCATCACTTGAGTCTCATTTTTCAGTCTTCTTAGCAAATGTGCAAGTTTATCTATGACAAGAAATGCTGTCTGGTGTCTGTCTAACTTGTGCAGAGGAAAAAATCCACCTCCAGATTTTAACAAGGTGATTAAGGATCATGAACAGTTGAAGCTTAACATAATAATAAGTAGATCCAAACTATCTTCTTAAAAATAGCCTAGCTTTAATTCATAGAGGTGTACATAATTAATTGAGACTATAATGTTACAAAATCTGCTCAGTTGTATTAACTAATAAAATTTATTTTAAGCTTTCAAATTTTTTTTAGTTCCTTAGAAAAGTAAAATTAGTCATGCCATTAATCAACTAAATAGATGTTGTAAAATTTACTGTATCCGAGTGGTGGCGTTGCTGACAGGTTATATATATTAACAAGGAAATGCAGGTCTAGAGAACTATAGCTTTATTGAAAAACGTGTGGTACGATCATTTTGAACAGACAGTCCAATATCAGACACATACAGCTGACTTCAAGTATCCATTCACACACACCAAGTATCAGTTCACTCACCTCTCATGAGATAAAAATCACTTGCCTTATATATCACACACCGAGATCTCATGACATCAGCGTCATGAGTTGTTCATTGGTCACCCATGGGGAGAACATGCCTGGGGTAAACAACAGTAACATAGGAGCGTGTTCCTTGTACATTATAGTAACTTTATTGTTTCCCAATAAATAAAACATGACTGTAAATTGCATATTTTGTCCATTTGACCAGGTGTGCCCAGCCTTACCGGTTCTTGCACGTCTCTTGTATCACTCCGATAAGGACGTCTTGGCTGATGCTTGCTGGGCTCTTTCATACTTATCAGATGGTCCCAATGAAAAAATACAGTCTGTAATAGATTCAGGTGTCTGCAGAAGACTAGTTGAACTGCTTATGTAAGTTGGTTTATGTTTCTAAATGTTGAAGAAAACATATAGGTTTATTTTACTTGTCTGCACGCATGCCTAAGTAACACCTGTCTGTCTTTTTTACCTATTAACTTGGATATTGTAAAGTGCTATGGTGTTTGAAATGAACATGATGTGTACCTATCCAAGCCGCTCTAAAGTATTCTCCCTCGATGCAGGTACAATCACCAAAGTGTTGTAGCAGCTGCACTTCGGGTGGTGGGAAACATAGTTACAGGAGATGACTGCCAAACACAGGTGAGTGTGTGCAATTATAATGATAGGTATGAGCAAAGCAGTATTGTTTAACTGGGGTGTGGTGGATTTCATTTGGGTTGGTTGACATATGGTATGAATTAAAACACACAAAGGAAATAGAGAAGAAGAAAAAAAATCCATTAACTTATAAATAACCACATTTTGATGATGTTAGGCTACATGCAACATGTTTTACAAGTTTAAAATGGATAGCATTTGTATCAAAGTGCCATTATCAGCAGCTCTGATTAATTATTATTTACAATAAATTCATTATAATATTTGTGACATGAAGCAAAATCTGTCTACAAAATAACTTCATAAAAATGCCTTTGAATGAAGATTGTAGGGTGTATACCAACATTGTAGTGTGTGAAAAAGTCCTGATATTAAATATATGAGGTGTTTGTTAGATTGTTGAAAGATCAACTCTTGAAAGCCTGAATGATCCATGCGAGAACAATGTAACGTAATACTGATTCATGAGAAGCTAAACCCCCATTTTTCAGCAGGGCAGGTGAGGATTCTTGGATACAGGGCAGTTTGAATAGTTATCTCTTTATATGAATACAGCCCGGCCTAGGTTTGTTACACAATCTTCAGTTACCAAGTTCTGTTTAACCGTTCAGAGTTGCTGCAGTTGAAGAGAAAACAACTGCTTATGGATGCCTTGCTCGCTTTTTGTTCTCAAATTACATTGTTTTATGATTCCATCTTCTGGGGCCTTTTTTTCCTTAGCTTCAAATTTAAGGTCCAGAGTAGACTGAATTTGGTTTACTCCAACTTGTATTTTGTTGCAACGAAATAATTGTTTTTCCTTTTTTTGCAGGCCATTGTATTTTGTTTGTGACTTAACAGCTATGCCTTGCTGACTCTATAATTCTTTGATGATATTTGATGTATCATTTAGTTATTATTTTTTTTTCCCTTTTGTAGTTATTCTTTTTCTTGTACTGGCTTGTCCTATAGTGTTTGTGGTTTATTGAATTTTTTTTGGGGTTTCTTTTGTACTAAACCCAGTCAACTATTTCAGTGAATGCTTTAAAAGATGGTCTTTTTAGAACCTTCCTTGTTGTTCTATTATAAAATGTTCAGGAAGTTTGGAATTCATTCATCCTTGTCACTTTGTCGGTTCTTAAAATTTTTCATTTCTTTCCGGCAGGACATGACAAAAAAAATTACAATTCAAATAATCGTTTGATAGATTGCCTTCAGTTAACCATAATTTGTCATGTTCTGCTGACCCCTATGTGGTTTCTATATGAATGTATCATTCAGTTTATTATTATTATTTTTTTGCAATTCAGGTGATTATTAACTGTTCATCCCTGCCTTGTTTGCTGCATCTGCTGGCCAGTTCTAAGGAGTCCATTCGCAAGGAAGCTTGCTGGACTATTTCAAATATCACTGCCGGTAACAGGCAGCAAATTCAGGTGAGACCTTGTGTATACTGCTAGAAAACCTTTGTACACTCTCTGCTGCGGTATATTGGTTAGACAACTGACATTACTCCTTTATTTAAATAAATAAAAAAAAAAAATATTGCCATAAATTTTAGTCTTTAGGTAACGCAGTATAAAATGCCCTTTGCTAAAAAATTAGAGTTCTTAATGATAGATTGAGATAACAAGAGGCATGAATTTCTTTATCATTTCAGAATGTGATAGACTGTAATATATTTCCTGTCCTTATTGATATTTTGGGAAAAGCTGAATTCAAAACAAGGAAAGAAGCTGCATGGGCAATAGCCAATGCCACCTCAGGGGGCTCTCCAGAGCAGATTAGGTAAGCCAGGACACAAACCCATACTTGTCAGATGCCACTTTATTACTCTCACTAAGAACTGAAATATTTTTTTTATATATATACATACATTTCTTTTTTTATAAATATTGTAACACAAATTAATTTTATTATTTTAATTACAGTTATTTGATTTCTTTCACAACAGAGTAAGACCTGACTGTTATTAATATTAATTTAGTTTTTTAAAAACTAATGACATACTGGTAATTACAATCACTGCATAAAAAAATATCTAGTTTTTGTTAAAATATTTTATAATTTTTAATTTTAATATTTCCTCTTTGCTATGCCCATGTTAAAGTAATGTTTATTAGCCTAGTTCCTGATTTCAAAGGGAAAATAATCTCCCAAGAAAATATTTGTACCGTGTGCATAGTTAAGATAAATTAAATTGTTTAATTAATCTCTCTTTAAAAGAATTGAATTGATATTAAATTATTTCTTTTTTAACCCAGAGCATTGTTAATGCCAATCTGTCCAGAGTAGAATATTTCTTTTCTGTAAATTTGTATTTTATTCTTTTGTTTCTTTGTAGATTCCTTGTGGATCAGAACTGTATCCCACCCCTCTGTGATTTACTGACCGTGATGGACAGTAAAATAGTTCAGGTAGCTCTTAACGGCCTGGAGAATATTCTCAGGCTTGGAGAATCTGATGCCAAGCAGGGAAATGGTGTCAACCCATTTGCAGTAATGATTGAAGAATGTTATGGTTAGTTTCACTTACAAAGCTCATTTTTAATTCTTTTTAGAAATATGCATATTATAACATTTCTTTATTATATTAATTTTTTTGGGTGGTGCTGGGTTGGGGGGGGGGTGTCTTACAATTGAATATTTTGGTGTTCCTCTAAAAATGTATTAAACATTTCAAGAAGTATGAAAATTAAGATTTTTTTTTCATCCCTTAAGTCTATATTATTATATTAATTTTTTTGGGTGGTGGTGGGTTGGGGGGGGGGGGGTGTCTTACAATTGAATATTTTGGTGTTCCTCTAAAAATGTATTAAACATTTCAAGAAGTATGAAAATTAAGATTTTTTTTTTCATCCCTTAAGTCTATGAGTCTTGTTATGTAATTTTGAGTTCCTTTGCTGTTCCATGTGATTTTTTGGAAGATTATTAAACTAGCACTCATTAATATTTTGAGGTACAATAAACAATTTGATAATTATAAATAAAAACGATTAATAATTTTATAAATACAATTTATAATCGTTATAAACTATTTATAATAAATAAACTGGTAGAAGAATTTAACTACTGAATTTACAATTCTTGCACAGCTTTTTAAATTCTTCTGCTCTTGATTTTACACACTTTTCTGTTTGCATTTTAATCTCTTTTTTTTTTTTTTACGTATGATATGTAAATTAATGGCACTTCACATATTAATTATTAATATATATTAATTATATAGAGTTTGACTCTCTGCCTAGTTTGCTAAAATCGTGATCATTTTATTCAAGTGTTCATGATGAATGGTTACAGTAGAAGACTGGCTGAGAATGCCTTTCTCTGGGGTTTAGCGGCTTCAAGAAACTCTAAAAAACTATCAACTTGTATAAATAAAGGCTCGCTCATAAAAACTGATTCTAAAGAATGGGAACCATTGCAACTGCAATAGAATATGGATAGAAGCTGAATATGAATGATGAAAGTTTTAATTGAAACTGGGATACATTGGTTTTTACTTCTTGGGTCATCAACATACTTGATCAAGTTAAAAAATATCTATGCATAATTGCTTTTATTCTTATAGGTCTGGATAAAATTGAGTTCTTGCAGAGCCATGAAAATCGTGAAATTTACCAGAAGGCATTTGACATCATTGAGCGGTACTTTGGCACAGAAGAGGAAGACAAAGCCCTTGTGCCTCAGCTGGACCAGGCTTCACAGCAATACCAGTTTACCGGAGACACCAGTACCCCAATGGGTGGCTTCCAGTTTTGATACACGGCTAGGCTTAGGTTCTTCCGTCTTGTTGTTTGTTTTTAATCTCTGTAAGTGTATTAGAAATCTAAAAAAAGAACTCGGTACTTTGTAAATAGTATTAAAGGTAGCTCTGTGTTCTCCTCAGTGCGTGTTTATTCATATTTTTTTTTTGTTAAATATCTAAATAAAAAAAACGTATGATTATTGTTCAAGTTGGTGTTAGCTAGTTTAAGTTATGACTATTTTAAATATCGTTTGATTTTTTTTAATATAAAGAGAATTATATATATCAGTATAAAAATTTAACTATTCATGTGAAAATAGTGATTTGCAAACACACGGATATGTAGCTGTGCTGTAGAGAATGAGTGTCGTAAGCTTATACTAAGTGCTTTTTTTTTCTTCTAAATCAAGGTTTACTGATGTTTCCTCCGGATGTGTTAAATTGTATTAACACATTACTGTAAACATTAATTTCCTTGCAACTGAATTTACTAATTCATACAAATGTTTTCTTACAACTAGTTTGAGGTGATCACTGTAGCATCATTGTTTCCATCAAAATCACCAATCTCTTAAGCTCAGCTACTATCTCTTGTCAAATAACCAGTCAACATTTTGCAAAGCCATCAAATAATTTCAGTAGTTTTCCATCGTGCTAACTTGGTTTACTCAGAACCCAGATGAGGTGCTGTGGTAGTTCCCATTGGCATTTTATTACCTTTTTGTATGTTACAGAGAGGTTATTTAATTTATTAGCTGTTTTTAATTTAAATACCAAAAGATCTTAGTTGATGGCTTTGTCAATCTTTCATTTGCAATAACACACTATATTCACTACCAATGTACATTGCAACTTGATAAATAAAGACATACATTAAGGAAGGAATTTTTGAAGGCATGAAGGTCTTGTTTGTTGTGGCCTCAAACGTGAGTACACATGCCTGACAAACTTCCTTGAAGCCATGATTGCCTCATTTGATCTGTTAGGTCTGGATCTTTCATTCATCCGCCTGCAGTTCTGTGTGTTCACTCTTAATTTATCACAGGCGTAAAGCTACCTTCCTATGTTCAAATACTATATAACCTCATCTTTGAGAGTTCTGTGAAGGAAAAAAAACAACAAACTTTATGAAGACTTTTTACACGATATATGCCTTAGTTTTAGTTGATATACCGACAGACAAGGTTCATGAAACTACGTCCACAGTGATATATATATATATAAAATATATATAGAAGTTATGATCATGAACACAGTAAATGTCGATAAGTTACATTTGTTTCAATGAATGCCGACAGCCAAAGCAAATCTAGCAGCATTGTATATTCACACAGTCCCATTATCTTTGGAAGGAAAATAGAAATGCAGGTCTTATGATTTACTGCTGCATTAAACAAAATTCATTATGTTGTTTTGCTTTGTTCTTTTTTTTTTTTTTTAAAGAGAATATATTTTAGCAGACCTTATTTATTTTTTTACTACCACCAATTTTTGGTCACAGCAAGCATTAAATACATATGTTTTATTAGTGTCTTGCGATGTTAAAATGAAACTTTTAACAGGAAGTACATCTATAATCAGGTATTTTTTCCCCCACAGATTTCTCTAAGACTCAAATAAACCCATGATTTCATGGGGTTTTTTTTATTGCAACATACGCCCTGCCATACTGTGACGAAAACAGTGCTCTTATTATATCATTTTACTGACCATTTTGTTAGAAAGAAAAGTAAGGTAATTTTTAACAGCATAATAGATCGTTTATATGATGACTGCTTGCAGCCTCCACTTTTTATTCGAAAAAAAAAAGTCTCCGAACCAGTGATCACCCTACTAGCTATAATGGTTGGGTTTCACTGATCCAGAAAACAAAAGTGATTGTTGAATTTATCCATCGACACATACCCGTATGATGCACATGCCTTAGATATTTCCGATCAGAGTATGGCAGGACAGCACTTTTTCTTCACCCAAACAAAGTCTTTCATTCACACGCCCAAGTACTTCCAGGGACAAGCCAACTGCAAACAGGTTACATTGTGTAGCATTATATTAAACATGCATTCAGAACTATGTCAATAACATTTTAATCATGCCATATATGTCCTTTTTTTAACTTATGTGTTGTGTTAAATTTGAACTATTTATTTTATTCATGTTTGATCTTATTTAAATGGTGAAAAAAAAATCTGATTTTTATTTGAAAGAAAAGAAAGAAAAAAAAGTGACCTATTTACTTCAGTTTTTTTAAAATATAAAATAAATGCAATCTGGCATGCTTTGATTTGATTAATTCAGCACTAATGGATAAACTTCCAGATGTTCTTAAAAAAAAAATTAATGAATGATTAAAAAATATCTTTCATTTTTCTCAGGAAATTGTATCTTCTTTGTGTGAAAAATGTTCTATATTTTTCCACTTCCACCTCCAGCCACCCCCCTCCCCTTCACCTTCTTCCCACTTTTGTCTCTGGGGGGATATTTTAAAATGGCTTATGGAAGCACAAGCTTGGCCTTATAGCACCTCACAGTGGTGCAAATGTTTTGCAGGATTGAAAATGTCCATTTTTAAACATTTTAATCGGATTGGTCACGAAGTGACTGCTCCCAAAGCGGAATGTGCTGTAATACTAATTCGTTGATTTCAGATTTAAGTTGTTCCCCAGCCCCCCCCCCCCCCCCCCCCCCCCCCCCCCCCCCGATAATTTCAACTTAATTGAGTGCTAAAAAATTATTTATAAAAAAACTAAATGGATTTAAGTTCCTCTCAATCATCCAATCATCTTAAGTTTCTAAGGTGGGCTTCAGATGGCATTAAGTCCCCGATAGATGGAGCAAGTTTGAGATTTCAGTTTGCGCATTACAAATGTCTGTTGTTTTATGTCATGCATTTGTTTAAAAATATATTCATAGCAGCTTTTTAAAACAATTTTCCATTAAAGAATAATTTGGTAGGGAAAAAAAATTCAAAATTAAGCATTAATTAAGTGGTAGTAAGAGACAGGGATTATATAACATGCTATTTCAACCAGATAAATGGGAGAATGATTGGTTCATTAAAAAATATATATATATGTTTTTTAAAGTGTGTGGTGTGTGATAACAGACTTGTGACCTAACTGTGTTATTTATCCCTAAGACGCTTTCTGCAATCGTAAGCAAATTAAAAGGTTGAGGTTCCAAGCTGAAATTAAACTTTTAAAAAAAGGTTTTTATTTATTCACTTGTTATTGATTGAGATGACGTAAAGTGGGGGATACGGCATGAACGATTATGGTGGTAATTCATATATCTCAATTTATCATAATTGCTCAGGAGCACACACAGAATTAACGTGGAGCCTAAATTGTTGAAATATATCTTTGAAATAATAAAAATGGCTACTTCATTCACTGCTCTCGTTGAAGTCTCATAGAAATATTTATATATAGTTTGCATAAAATTTTTTTTTAAAAACTGAATAAACTAAGAAGTGACAATTATCCCCTTTTCCCTTCCTGTTAAGCCATGCATGTTTTTTTTTTGTTTTTTTTTTTTGCTGGTCTTATACATAGTTAATAAAAGATTCAATAATTTTTGTCAAAAATTTTAACTAATCTTAAATTTTAGATTTTTTTTTAAAAACTGAATAAACTAAGAAGTGACAATTATCCTTTTTTCTTTTTCTGTTAAGTCATGCATGTTTTTTTTTTTTTTTTTTTTTTTGCTGGTCTTATACATAGTTAATAAAAGATTCAATAATTTTTGTCAAAAATTTTAACTAATCTTAAATTTTAGTCGATACTATCTTTCTGTGATTTTCTTGTCGCCCAACTCTTGAAATTCAATAATGAGGTGAATCAGAGTTTTTTTTTTATTAGCTACACCCATTTTTAAAACTCTATTTTAAACAAATGCTAGATTCAACAAAAAAAAATATCTCCCGTTTATTTTAAATAACGGGAGTGAAAAGTAATTGTGTTGAAAATGTGCACAATCTAAAATCATAAGGATGAATCTGTTTTTTGGTTTTTTTAAATAAATTCTCCAGGAAATTTTTCATGTGAATGACATTCACTAGTTTTGTTTTTGTAAAAACACTGACCAAACAAGAAATAAATTATGTTTGCATTGGGATTTAAAGTGAGCAAATTTTAAAAAATTTTTTTTTAGCTCAACAAAGAGAAGCAGAATTTTGTGTTGGTTTGTTCAGTGCAACACTGCAGCTTCTACACGGGTTCTGTAATCAAAACACAGGCCACTAGCACTATTTTAAGACATAAGGCTCTGATTAAGTGTCAGTTAATATTTTAAGAAAAAAACGATTTTTTTATTTTTTTATTTGTATTAGGATAAAAAGATCTCAAGAATTAATGTTAGTGTTAGTCATGAAAACAAGAGCCAGAGTTCTGACTATACTGTCAATAATTTTGTAATTCAAACCAGTTTTTAAGTTAATCCCAGTACATTTTGAGTGATAGTGTATTTAAATTATAGTTTGATAAAGTTTATATTCGCAATCTTAAAAGAGAAGTAAAAGTAGTCGATAGCTGTAAAGAAAAAAATGTAAGTCTTGCTACTCAAACAAATGTAGTTGTGTATTTACAGTTGACAGTCTAAATGTTATGCATTCTTTTATCATTTCTTTCTAAGAATCTGAAGTTTGAAAAAATAACTCACAAATTTTGAAAAAGCCTCTGTTCCTGTCTGTGCAGATGGACGGCAGAGACAGTGTGGTAATGGTTGTAAGATATTTGTACAAACATTTCTCAGCTGGTAAGATTGTAATTTATCATGACATTGTCTGCTTCAGCTTACTGAATATTATTTATTTTCTTTGCCGGCTTACCATATTTCTCATCTGATGCTTCAGCGTCTGTAGTCGAGGAGAGGAAGCAGTTTCTTGTAAAAATGTTTGTTTTAATCTGCACCCTTTTAGTGTTATACGTCATAGCTGTTTATTATTTGAAGTGGATGTCAAAAGCAGTACATTTAATCTGAGCATTTCACTTTCATGTTGACATCTAATAACAAACTGAAACCCAATTTATTGTCCTTGAATTAACATAGAATTTACTTCTTTTTATTTTAAGCTTAACGAAAGTGTCGTTTTGGTTTCCAAATAAAGAAAGTGTACCATCCAATGTTTTACATAGGCTCCTGTGCTCCAATAAAACCTGGCATAGTTTTTATATATATTATATATATTATATATATATATATATATATATATATAGCTTGTACTTTTTCTTTGTTGAAGCTTGTGAACGTCGTGACAACAATTTGGGACAATTTGGGAGTTTAAACTAACCTAGTTTCTATGGCATCAGCTTGTCTGTGACTTACTGTTATGTAAGCCTATTCTTTAGTCTATGATTGTCTGGGCATTTAGAATAGAGTACTTAAGTAACATTGTCCCCGGCCTATCCAGCAAGCGTTCACTTAGATGGCATTGTATTTCACTTTGAGATGTGCACACTTTCACAAGTCAGCTTGACATTGTGCTTTGCTTGTGGAACTTTAGGCCTACTGTACTGTGAGAAAAAACATCTTGTGATAATTTTTCCTTTTGTTTCTTCAAGCATTTATCAGTCACATGAATTTAAAGGGAAACATGTTCTACCTTTTCTTTTTTTTTTTATAGTTATTTCAACTGAAATGCATTAGAAATCTGCAGTTTGATCCTGCGCCCTTTTCACTCTAGTCATATGTTATAGTTTAGATTGCTTAAAAATCCACCACACACACACGCACAATTTTTAAAGCCTTTTCCGGTCTTTGTTTTACAATATTTATCATTACTGAGCATCATAACATAGGTCTAAATTCTACCCTGTCGGTGAAAGTAATGTTGATTTAATCATCTTCCATAGGTTTCTGTTGAATCATTATAGATACAATGCATACATTAACTAAATGAGTTGTTGTTGCTGGAGAATTATTCTTTGGGGGACTTAACCTTTCTGGCTATGACATCACGAAATTTCTATGGCTATGAGTTTCTGTACACAGAACCTGTCATGATTGATCACAAACTCTTCTAATGTTCGTTTTTTTTTTTTTTTTTGGTCCCCAATTCTTTTTAAGCACAAGTTTTCTTTCAACCGGTGTTTATCAAATAATCTTTTTTTTTCCTTTCCTTTTCTTGTTTTTTTTTTTTTTTTTTTTTGGACACCAATTCTGTTTAAGCACAAGTTCTCATTCAACCGGTGTTTATCAAATAATCATTTTTGTCACTATCCTTTTCTTGTTTTTTTTTTAAAGCTACTGAATTGAACTGCTAACAAGTTTGCTAATTATACCTGAGGATTGTGTGCGCTTGTAGATATGGCTTTGTGCTATGGTGTTTGTGTAGTTGGGAATCAGTACTATTTCATATTATACTCTGCATTGGCTTTTTTTTCCTTTTTGACCTTTGTCACTGCAATTAATAAATAATATTTATTTAGCCAAAGTTACTGTTTAGCATAGATTTATTTGTGTGTAGGAAAAATTCAGATTTTTTCCCTTCTTCAATAAATAAAAATGCTACAGCTTTTTTTTTTTTTTTCTCAATTTTGTGACGCGATTCATGTTGGTAAGCTTTTCTTCGGTTGCGTCTTTTAAAGTGAAATTTTTTTCCTTGACTTTTTAGTTATGTTCATCCAACATTGTCCAATCACCCCAGCGGGGCAGGCCCTTTGACTATAGCCATTAAAATGTTTTATTTTTATTTAGCCAAATTTTTTGTTTTGTTTAGTTTTATTTGTTGGTAAGAAAAATTTTTATTTTTTTTCTTTTTTTATATATAAAAATGCTTAAGTTTTTTTTTTTTTTTTCTCAATTTTGTGACGCGATTCATGTTGGTAAGCTTTTCTGCGGTTGCGTCTTTTAAAGTGAAATTTTTTTCCATGACTGTGTAGTAATGTTCATCCAACATTGTCCAATCACCACAGAGGGGCGGGCCCTTTGACTATAGCAATTAAAATGTTTTGTCTTTAGTTCAGAACAAATGGAAATCACAACCCAACCAAAACCCTGCTTGACAATGTAATTTGATTATAAATTCAATCAAATTTGAAGAGAAGTTGACCTAAGGTGCTCCATATGTGATGAAAGGGACCTTCTGATTTTTTTTAGACTTGAACATCCTGTTACCTCATACTTGTTAAAAGCTTTAATAATTTTTTTTTCCCCCTCTTGTGAATATTTGTTGTGTAACACGTTATCTGGGTTGACATGTGATCTTTTTTGTCTACCAATATGTTTTGATATGCAGTTTGGTCAGGTGGGTTCCACCCAGTGGATACTTCAATAACTGCATGTTGTAGTAGACATACACTGTGAATTAAAGCATTATTTTTTTTATCATTAACTAAAATTACTCGTCCAAAAAGATTTGGACCCTTCTCTTAGTTACGAGATGATATTCTGTCCTCTCTTACAAAAAGATTATTTCTCTGCATCCACTGGTTATTATTTGGGTTGGGATATGTTTAGTGTGTATGAGTACGTCAATAGTAACTGATAGCTAAATTGTATTATTTTAATCATTCAATGGTATATTGTCTTGAAAGCTCTTAGTTTGGCTACAGTTGGCTTATGTTTGTAATTTTATACCCTCAATTTTTGGTTTGTTACATAAACATTAACACGCATTTCAATCATAACTTATGTAAATATACTCCACATAGGAGATACTTTTTGGGGTACTTAGGCATAATATCCATCTTTAGGCACACACATAAAATTTTTAAAAATCTCAGAAATTTTTTTTTTTTTTTACCAAAGCAGCAACATTTTTATCCCATTTCATGACACATTGTATTATTTATCTATCATGTCAGGAATTTTTTTTTTTTTTTAACTTCTAGAAGCTACAGGAAAAATTTTTAAAAATTTTAGAAATTTTTTTTTTTTTTACCAAAGCAGCAACATTTTTATCCCATTTCATGACACATTGTATTATTTATCTATCATGTCAGGAATTTTTTTTTTTTTTAACTTCTAGAAGCTACAGGAAGTTTTAAAGCACCTGACATTCATGTAAATTATTCATTGCTCTACAATCTACATCAATCACACTTTGACTTGCTCATATCTGTAAATTCAAATTTTTTTTTTTTAAAACCCTGTATATTTTTTTTCTGGATTTATTCAATATTTATTAAGTTTTAAAACACAGACGGAGTGCTAAGGATGCCTTTTTTTTCTCCTTTTCTTTTATTTCTAGAAAAGAACATAAATAGTATTTAAACTTGTAAAGGTAATTAAAAGTCATTTAAATAATACATAAACTCTTTTGAGTCGTGGCTTGTTCCCATCATTGCACAATGTTACATTAGAATTTCTTGTCTTCGTCAAGTTTGATTTACTTTTGCTTTAGAATGCAGCAGTCATAAAAAGTACATGTTATTGAAAAGATGCACTAGACCACAATTTTTCTTAGTTATTATTTGAAAAGAATTAATTGTATTAAAAAAAAAAAATCATAAAATGTTTAACCCTTTTATACAAGGCTGAAACAAGAAGTCAAAACTACAGGCAGTACTGAAATAATTAGAGCCATTACCACCACGGTGAACTTGAAAGTACTTATTTGAAGAAGAAAAATCTATTGTCAGGAGACTTATTTTACTCCAGTCCACATAGTATGTATCCACAGGAATTATGATGTGAATTAAAAACAGGTCTATTTTGTTTGCTTTGTGGGGGCCCTTGTATAAATGTAACTTTTATCAGGCACGTGTTGTAAACATTTATAATTTAAATTTTTGAAATCTTGGCAGTGAGACAATGAAATGAACTTTAAAAATTAATGACAACTTTGCATTTGTTATCAAAGAATTAAATGGCTCAAGTATAGTTTTTGTAGTACAACAGTGTTGATTAATGTCTTAATCCAGGGTAGGGTTGCACCGATTAATGATATAATCAAGTCTGGTATTTTGAGGATAAATCGGTTTCATTCTTTTTTTTTTTCACCATGTGATCAACTTTTAGTTATCAGAAAATGCTCCATAGATGTTAGTGGTTAATATTTTTAATAAATCAAAGTTCACCAAAAAAAGATTTTAAGTTCCCAGACAGGCTTGCTATCATATTTATTTTATTATATTTTTACCACTGGTTGATGGCGCTTAAGTTTTTTTTGTTGTTAAACTTGGATTTTATTTTTAAATTAATTTGTGAAAATTAGACCTGGGCACTATTTTCTCTTTCACTGGGATGACATCAGCCTTTGATCAGTGGCTGATTCCCTTGTCTGGGTGCAAGGTTCTAATGTTTAAGATAATGTTTAAGATCTATTTTTCATTCACTTTGTTTTAATAATTATTATTTTATTAATTACAATCAACTTTAATTAAATTTTCAAAACAATAATTTGTAGATCGTTAAAAGATAATTGCTGAATTTGTTAATTGGTGCAACCCTAATGCACTTTGCACTCTGTGATGTTATTAAGGTTAAGAATTATTAACACATTAACAGTTTTCAGTTTAACATTTTTTTTTAAAAAGCAGTTACAGTCAGTTCTTAGAAACAATATTACAGAGAGAAGAAATTATATTTCTGGTTAATTGTGTATCAACTGTCTTAATGCAAAATGTTTTGAGTGCATTTAAAGCATTGTGCTATATGTACCGGTACTGAAATCTTTGTTCTTGATTACTTGCAGGTAGGTATTATTGTTGTCATTTCAAAGTAAATTTTATGTTTTGTTTTTTAAAACCCAATTCATCAACAAACTTTAAAACAAAAATAATAAAGCTGAATATTGAAATTGTCTTCTTGTTTCATTTATAAAAAAAAAAAATTGAAAGTGTAATGTGTGTGTGAAAATACATTTTTTACTAGTCTGCTATTTGACCCAATTAGTATGAGCTTGAGAGAGAAAAAATGGATAATCCTTGATGTCTTCTGTGTCTATGTGAAAACAGTATGAATGCAATAAATGAAATTGATGAAGAAAGACAATAATTTAACTATAAATTTAATTCCAACAACCAATTTTACAGTAATTGTTCACTCATTACAACTCAGTATTTTTCTGCTAAGCTGTTCACTTTTACTCCAAATTCTCTCTAAAACAAATGTACACCCAGCTACCACTAACATACCAACACATTCTCTTTACATTCTAGTAAGTAAAATCATCTTGTCCCTCCCAGCAAAGCTAATACTGCGGCTTCCTCTTGCTCTATATCTTCTGCTCCGATTTCACTTTCATTTCCAGAGGCTTGGTCTCCATCAAAACTCTGATCTTCATCATCATCTGAACTATCATCTTGAATGTCTTCTTCGTCCGAGACATTTGCAACAACTTTTCGTTTTTTGGGCAGGGGTCTAAACAGTGGTGTAAAAAAATAAAATTTAATCAACTTTCAACATTTATTCAACATATTTAAATTAATCACTTAAGACTGGTACCGGTACTTTGATGTGAGTGTAATTTTGGCACTGACCTGAATTGTCTTCATCAAAATTTGTAATCCTGACTATTAAACAGCCTAAATTAATTATTTGGGAGAATAGGAGGGGGGGGGGGGGTGTGATGTAGGGGGATAAGTGACCCATACGAAAACCAACTCACTCATCATCTTCTGTTTCATCAGCTTGAGCATTATCTGAATTCTCTTCATCAGACTCGGAATGGTCATTATCTGACTGTTCAGTGACTTTCTCATCATCACTCGGAGAACTTTCATCAGGCGTGTCTAAAACTACTTCATTCTCTGTAGCCTATTTTGGAATGATATACAGAAATAATGAAATTTAACAGGAAATGGTTAGCTTGCAATCAATCGTTTTACACAATTAATTAAACACATTGAATCAAGATTTTATTATTATAATAATATATGAGCATATAATGAAATGAAGAAAATGGATCCTACCCAACCCCATTCGTACTTACAGATTGCCCTCGTTTCTCCATCTCAGCCAAGCGTCTTTTTTCCTTTAATTTCAGCCTTTGTTCCTGCATTAGAATAAAAACTCAGATCAGCAAATAAGCAATGCTCATTGGTCAGAACCATTATTGCAAAAAAACTGATGTGATTACTAAATCTTGAATATAACATTAAATCATAAAAGTTGTTTAGTCACTTATAAGTAATTTTTCCTACTCTGATATCCCACACATTTGTCTTGATCAGCTCTCTGTGGAATTCAGTTTGATTTTTATTATTTTCCAAATGAGCTGAAATAAAATTTTAATGCTCCAGAATTTTCCCAGATGTTCTAATAATTTGACTCACCCTGTGTTGCTCTTTGATTCGCTGTCTTTGAAGCTCTTTGTCTGTCTTGTCTCGCTCTTTCATTCTCTCCCTGGCCTGATCAATGTTCAACCCACCAGCATCATCATCACTCTCTTGTCCCTCCACCTGTTTGAAAAAAAAAAAAAACATATAAAAACAAGAATACCCAAGAGAAAAAAAAGTAAATCTTCAACCACGAGACGGAGTGTTTTAAAATTAGAGATAATGGAGCATAATAAACACTTTAAAAAAATAATTAAATAAACTTGCTTTATTAAAATATTGCCAATTACATGTTAATAAAAATTTATATTTTAACTCTCATTTTTTCAAAACTTTGGTTACTAATCATGTACACAAGTAAAACATTGAGTGCCATGTTGGTGTTAAAAACTTTTTGTTTCATTTTTTTATATATAAATAATATTCTGCTGTTTTATTATTATTTTTCCATATTTATTTAAAGGAGTCATACTACAAGCTTAAGAAAAATGGGGACATTAGTTTTTTGACTCGATCAACAAGCTTCTTTAAAATGCATTAAATTAGAAAGTCTTACATTTCCTTCCTCATCGAAGGTGATCCTGGTTGTGTATTTGAGCAGCTTTAACTTCTCCCTGGCTCTGGACTTTTTCTTGGATGACCTCGTCTCCTCAACCAGCGCCAGCTGTGTTAAAGGAAGTTCAGATATGAATGTTCAGGGCTACGACAGCTTCAAATGTAACTGAATTAAGTTTCTCATTTTTCAAAGAACAGAATTTTTCATGTTTTTTATTTATTTTATATAAACCTGACCAATAACTCTCAACCCTGATCAACTGGTGACTGACCTGCTCATTGTCACCAGTGCTCTCTTCATTTTCACCTGGCTTGACGTCTTTAACCACATTGTAAATGTCTCCGTCATTGTCGTCATCATCATCATCGCTGTTTACACCAAAACTAAACAAATAAAAGTCAAGTTATTGAGAGTGGAAGATGCGGCTTGGTTTGCTCCCTTTTCTTTTCTCATATTTAAACAATTCCATTTTGTGAATTGGTTTTTCATTACTAATTGATGTTTAAAATCAAATTGTTATATTCGCTTCTTACATATTAAAGAGTGATGAATATTTATAATGCACTTCAAATAATCACACAACTCACTTGAGAGTTTTCTTATTTTTCAGCCATTTTTTTACATCCCCTTCATTGTCACTGCTTTTTTCATCCTCAGAATCATCATCATCTTCTTCACTACTTTCATCATCGTCCTGTGTACTTGTTAACTCTGTTACAGAGGCTCCTGTTGATGATTCTGATTTTTTCTTCTTTTCTAGGAAAGGGAGTTTTGGTGCTTGCACTAAACCTAGAGATCTAGATGGCAAAACATTGTTTAAATTTATTTTCTCTTCTCCAATCATAGCCAGTGAAAGGGTTCTGCCATATTATTATTATTTATGTGGTCTTAAATAGCGCAGTACCCCAGCAAAAAATAAAACATGACATTAAAAAAAAATTTTAAAACAGCATTGTAAAAAAGATTTGGCCTGCCCACCCAAGCTGTCGAAGGGGTGAATATACAAAAAGAAGTTTAGTAAAATAGGACGGGCAGGAACCAGAGAAAAAGTTGTGACAGAGAACAGACGGCTTTTAATCACTGCGTGCCTGTAAAGGGAACCGATGAAGTGCGTGAGGTAGTGGAGTGATATGATCATGCTTCTTTACCTTTAGAACTAACCTAGCAGCTGAGTTTATCTTCAGAAGACATGTCATCAAACGAAATTGAGACGGTAGCTAAAAAAAATGTAGCTCTACTTACGCGGCAAATGCCTCCAAGTCAACACTTTGGAAACTTGATTTGTCAAGCACATAAAGGGTCTTCATCACAGATATAAATGCCTGGGTTAGAAAAGCAAGATTTTTTTAACATTCATTAATTATTGATACATAATAATGGAATACTGGAGCTGAAAAGGAAATAAGCCTATGATTATCATTGTACATGAATTATACATGTTTTTAAAATCTGTGACCAAAATAGATACATAGAAATATCGATGTTATATTTTAAAAAATTATGAAATCAATGTTAATTATTATTATTATTACCTTCTGAGCATTGTCTTTAAGGTCTTTATCAGCTGCACACAAGCTCTCCAACTTTTTGGTGACATCAAACATACGATTCTTGTTAACTCTAAAGAAGAGCATTAGTGGAGTCATCATAGGAGAAATAATGATTTATTGGGCAAAGCTTTTAATTTAAGCTAATAGCACTGAGTGACAGTAGCATCACTATTGAAGATGAAAAATATTGGGAGACTGAACATGGGCTGTAGCGCCATACGGGTGGGTGGTAACCAGGTGACAAACAGGCCGAATAAGAACTAACACAAAATTTTCACTCACTTAAGCTTGACTATTGGTATTTTTCTTTTCACAAGGTCTTCCGCCATTTTCTTTTCCTCAGAGGGCAGCAACAAGAGCAAGGCTTCACCTACCTTCTCATACCTGGTTCAAATATTGTTTTTAAAAAAATCACGCAAATCGAAAACCTCCTTGGATCTAAAAATTAAACTTATCAAAATGTAATATATACATTGGTCGTAAATCATGTGCTGTCAGTTTTGTAAGATGATGAGAATAAAAAAGCAAAAAAATGCACATGGTAGGGGAAAATCTGGGGGGAAAAGAGAAGAAACAAAATTCTGATGATTTCTCCAAGAAGCCTTCTCCAGCAAACAGTGCTAGAAGAATTAAACAATTAAAAAAACAAAACAAAAAAACAAAACCCCAACTTATTTTAAGCAGTGCTCCAGAGCACGGCGAGGTGATAGGGTTTCTTTTTTTTTTTTCCTCCAGATTTTCCCCTAAGCTTCTTTTTAAAAAGTTATTTTCTATTGCTTCAACCTGAGCAAGGAGTCCTCCCCAATATTTCACTAAGATGAATTGGGTGGTGAATGTTAAAGGTCCTAAGGGAGGCCTTGTTGATGCTCATTTATAAAACTCTTAAAATGAACTGTGTACTGACCTTGCGGTACGTCCGACTCTGTGAATGTAAGTGTCCACATTCTCTGGCTTATCCACCTGTATAACCCAGTTCACCACAGGGAAATCTGTTATATTTCATGTGGGTAATTAATGCAAGTCGGATACATCTTGTCAGATGGAAAGGGCATGAAAAAGGAGAAGTGAAGATAGATAGGGCATGAAACAAGAGAAATGAAGATAGGGAAAGGACATGAAACAAGAGAAGTGAAGATAGATAGGGCATGAAACAAGAGAAATGAAGATAGGGAAAGGGCATGAAACAAGAGAAGTGAAGATAGATAGGGCATGAAAAGGGCATGAAACAAGAGAAGTGAAGAGAGATAGGGCATGAAACAAGATAAGTGGAGATGGATAGGGCATGAAACAAGAGAAGTGAAGAGATAGGGCATGAAAGAAGAGAAGTGGAGATGGATAGGGCATGAAACAAGAGAAGTGGAGAGGGAAAGGGCATGAAACAAGAGAAGTGGAGATAGAAAGGGCATGAAACAAGAGAAGTGGAGATAGATAGGGCACGAAACAAGAGAAGTGGAGATAGAAAGGGCATGAAACAAGAGAAGTGGAGATAGCAAGGGCATGAAACAAGAGAAGTGGAGATAGAAAGGGCATGAAACAAGAGAAGTGGAGATAGAAAGGGCATGAAACAAGAGAAGTGGAGATGGATAGGGCATGAAACAAGAGAAGTGGAGATAGAAAGGGCATGAAACAAGAAAAGTGGAGATGGATAGGGCATGAAACAAGAGAAGTGGAGAGGGATAGGGCATGAAACAAGAGAAGAGGAGAGGGATAGAGCATGAAACAAGAGAAGTGGAGATAGAAAAGGCATGAAACAAGAGAAGTGGAGATAGAAAGGGCATGAAACAAGAGAAGTGGAGAGGGATAGGGCATGAAGCAAGAGAAGTGGAGAGGGATAGGGCATGAAACAAGAGAAGTGAAGATAGAAAGGGCATGAAACAAGAGAAGTGGAGAGGGATAGGGCATGAAACAAGAGAAGTGGAGATAGAAAGGGCATGAAACAAGAGAAGTGGAGATAGAAAGGGCATGAAACAAGAGAAGTGGAGATAGAAAGGGCATGAAACAAGAGAAGTGGAGAGGGATAGGGCATGAAGCAAGAGAAGTGGAGAGGGATAGGGCATGAAACAAGAGAAGTGGAGATAGAAAGGGCATGAAACAAGAGAAGTGGAGATAGAAAGGGCATGAAAGAAGAGAAGTGGAGATAGAAAGGGCATGAAACAAGAGAAGTGGAGATAGAAAGGGCATGAAACAAGAGAAGTGGAGATAGAAAGGGCATGAAACAAGAGAAGTGGAGATGGATAGGGCATGAAACAAGAGAAGTGGAGAGGGATAGGGCATGAAACAAGAGAAGTGGAGAGGGATAGGGCATGAAACAAGAGAAGTGGAGATAGAAAGGGCATGAAACAAGAGAAGTGGAGATGGAAAGGGCATGAAAACAGAGGATATAAATTCAGACATAAATGAAAGTACCTAGACCACGCGCAGCTACATCAGTAGCCAGTAAGACAGCATGCTGTTTACGGGAGAAGCTGTTGTAAACCTCCATGCGTTGATGCTGCTTCATGTGCCCATGTAGACATAAGATGGTGAGACCAGGATGCATCTTCTTCAGCACCTGATACAGGTAGCGAGTCTGTGGAAAGCACAAAACAAAATGGACATTTGCTCTCTAAGATGCTTTACTTGTGTGAACTGGAAGAGTAAAATAAACACCTAAATCAGCAATTTTTAATTTAATCTCTAGCTCAACCATCTGTCAAAGTGTTTAATGTACTGCACATCAAGTGTGCAAAACACATTCCAATAGCTCTACTATTTTTCGATTGTTTACAAAATCATCATCATCATCAGTGGTGCTACAGCAGATGTAGGTCTTGGCCTGGTCCACAACATCCTTCCATTCGGAACGATCCATGGCTTTCCGCCTCCATGCACGAACCCCCCACTGGTATAAATCCTTCTCTACATCGTCAATCCATCACAGCCTTGTGCAACCGGTGAGTCATCTGCCCCTAAGATTTCTGCCTGATTATCAATCTGCTGCTCTACAATCAGGCATCCTTCCAATATGTCCTGCCAGGCGCAGTCTGCCTTTTGTTTATAACACCATAACTTTAGTGCATAAGGTGCTGTATGTAGCGTAAATGTGAGTAATGTGGAAAGGCTGGGGAGCACATGGGGAGGGTGGGGGTAATAGAGAATCTAGAATAAGAATAGGACAGGGTGCCGGGGGCAAGGCAGTGTAGGGGAGGAGGAAGATGTTGTAGTTTTGGGATGAATTAGGTCAAAGGTTTGGGGTTGAGGGGGGGGGGTGCTGCTGAGAGGAACAGGTGTTTGGGAAGGTGGGATGAGAGTACATTGGTTCAGGGGTTGGATAGGGTGAGAGGAAAGAGGAGGGAGTGGGGGAAGAGAGATGAGAGTACATTGGTTCAGGGGTTGGATAGGGTGAGAGGAAAGAGGAGGGAGTGGGGGAAGAGTGTGGGATGTGTGTGGGAAGAGTGTGTGAAGAGGGGGGAAGAGTGTGGGAAGAGTGGGGGAAGAGTGTGGGAAGAGGGGGGAAGAGTGTGGGAAGAGTGGGGGAAGAGTGTAGGAAGTGTGTGGGAAGAGTGTGGGAACTGTGTGGGAAGAATGTGGGAAGAGTGGGGGAAGAGTGTGGGAAGAGTGGGGGAAGTCATCAGCACAGGATCACATGAATAAATAAAAAATCCTTCACATTATATGACCATTTATACTGAGTCAATCCAAAAAGCTGGTGTTCTGAAGTTTGATCCCCACCAAAGCCTAGTTGCAAAAACATCACCAGCACCCCTCGGGTGGATGGGACTCATAAACCTTGGACGGCAACTCATCCAAGAGAAGGCAAACTCTGAAATCAAACCCGGAGATGGAGCCCAGTAGGCAGATAACATTGGCACAAAAAAAATTCCAGCAACTCCTGTGACGCTAATGGCGCTGAGCTTAATCATCCACACATGGTGTTTCCTTGGGTTATCCAGGTGCGTGGAGAGAGGCGATTCTCTGTCTAGGGAACCAGCTCATCCTCCTAAAGAAAAATCCCAGGCCTTGTGATTTCGTCCTGCAAAGTTTACACCATCGTCCCATTATGATGGACGGATGCCGGAAAGAAAATTAAAAAATTTCTATTAATCATCACCTGTTTACAGCATGACAAGAAGGCGAGGATTTTCTTTTGCTTGTGGCTCTTGATAAACGACCAGAGGGTATTTATTTTGTCCTGCATTTCACACACAATGTAGCGCTGTGGATATGAAAAATAAAATAAAAATGCAATATGTAAAAAAAAATTTACTTTAAAATTTTAATAATTAAAAAAATTAATATTGATGAAAGCACATGAACAGCCTGTAAAAAGAATCCAGTTAAATTCCAACTCTTATCTATAACTCATTGAGTTTGAGCAGAAAAATTAGGTTTATAATTTTCAAGATGTAATTATGTGCACAATTCAGTTTCGACAGTTACTATTATTTCTCTTACCTGCTGTAGGCTGGTTGGTGTTGTCTCCTTGGCTTTTTCGTGGACCGATACATAAATTGGCTTTTTCAGACTGAGTCTGGCTAAATCTTTAACAGACCTGACGGAGACAAAAATAGAAATGCATTTATTTTTTTAAACAGCTTCACAACTCAATGACGTAAATCAACTCCTCTGGACATTTGAAACCATTGGGAGAGAAAAGACATCGTAAGAGTTTCATTTTTTCAAACTTGAGGCTCAAGTGATTTAAAATGGCTATTGCACCGTAAGATGGAACACAGCTTACTTGGTTTGGGTAGCAGAGAACAACAGAGTCTGTCTCTGCCTGGGCAGAGCTTCAATAATTGCGTTCATTGTGTTGGCGAAACCCATGTGTAGGATCTTGTCAGCTTCATCTAACACTGGGGATAAAATATTTGATTTAAATTGTTGCAGACTTAACCTACACCTTTAAAACAAAATTAGTTTTTTCCAAACCCGAAATAGATAAACACTTTAAAATGAAACATAACGAGTTTAACTTTGACCATTCCAAAAGCATTCTGGAGAGGCTTAAAATTAAGTTAAAATGACATTACCGTCCATGATATCTTCTTTAAGAAAAAAAAAAAAATGATTCCAACATGCTAAAAAGACATATTAATAACACATAATCCTTTCAATATTAGTCCCGGTGTCATACCAGGCGTTTAAGGTGTTAAAATTTGTATCATTTATTAACACATATTAGCTCCTTAAAGATAAGATAAGATTCTTTTATTAATCCACATCAATGGAATTGTTTTTTTTTCCATTGCATTGTATACATTCATTTTCAGCATATAAATAAATAAATATTTTAACAGAGACAACATCTTACAGTCAGATGAATATAAACACACATCATCATTGCTCTATCATCATTATAAGCCAATGCATACCAAAAAAAAAAAAAAAAATAAGATTCTTTTATTAATCCACATCAATGGAATTGTTTTTTTTTCCATTGCATTGTATACATTTATTTTCAGCATATAAATAAATAAATATTTTAACAGAGACAACATCTTACAGTCAGATGAATATAAACACACATCATCATTGCTCTATCATCATTATAAGCCAGTGCATACCAAAAAAAAAAAAAAAAGTTTATTAAAGGCTTTTACCATTTTAAAAATTAGCTATTTCCTTTTTAAAAAAATAGAAATTACTTCATTATAAAAACAAAAAAAATGTTATCAAGACATTGAATTAAAAATAATATCTGAACAATCAATAATATTAAAACTGTTCACATTTAATTATAATAATAGACGTGACATTGCATAAAATACCAAGAATTTTAAGTTCATCAGCAGTGAAATTTGGGGTTTGCTCAAAGTGCTGCAATAAACGACCAGGTGTGCATATAACGACATTTGTACTGTTCATTTTCTTGGCTTCCTCTTTCAGGCTCTAGACGAGGAACAAACAACAAACAAAAAAACCAATGATACACTTGCTTTAATAAAAATGTGCATCAATTAAAAAAAAATAATACTTATTGTATTACAGTAATTACACCTTTTTAATATTAATTTATGTGTAGATCCATAATTATTTCTTTGGTCTTTAAGTAATATGTCACCTATGTTTTAATAATGAAATAAATTTTTACAGACTAGAATTCATGTTTTCAACTTTTAATAAAAGTAATTTAAGAGCTTACCATCCCTCCAGTGACAAGGCCAAACGACAACTCATGAAGCTTTCCAATTTTTTTCAGCACATCAAATGATTGGTAGGCAAGTTCTCTGGTGGGAGAAATGACTAAAGCTGCCATCCCAAAGCTTGGGGTAAATCGCTGCTTAAAGAGCGTTTCTAAAATCTGGGAAAATTATCAGTGTGAAAATTTCAATGGTATAATTTAAGAACCATTGATGTTTAACACAAAATGGAAAGTTGTTTTCATTTAATTATTTATTTTTATAAAACATAAAAGACCTCCTGATTTGTTGGCGTCTCTATGTGTCAAGAATATTTTATTTATTTTTGTAAGTTAAAAGTCCAATTTCCAGAGCAATTTTCTAAGTAGATACATTTTAGCAAAATTAATATTCAAACACAAAGCATAGGGCTTGAACGCACTGGTATTAGGAAAGCAAGGGTTTTTCCTGATCCTGTTTTAGCAGCTCCCAAAATATCATGGCCTTTGAGTCCAAACATTAAAGATTCGCGCTGGATGTCGGTCGGCTTTGTAAAATTATTGGCTTTGAGTCCTGCAATAATAAAAGGTAACTGTTATAGCATGCCTGTTGGATTAATTTTTTTATTCAATGTAGAGCTGTGGCATGCACCACCCTCTATTTTGTTTAGATATTGACGTAACTGATTGATGTGTAGCACTCTACCATTACCCCCCCTCCCTTGATTGGGAAAAGGTTGTTCATTTTCTAATTTTTTCTAAAGAACGATATTGGATGATACACTTTTTAGAATTTCGTTTCTGAAGGGTTCAAACTCCCTCCCTAAAAATAAAAGGGCAGCTTTCCCAGCTGTAAGAGATTTTTTTGCACGATATCCTAGACGTAATACTTATGAGACTTAAATATATATTTATAAGAACCTTACAAGATTGTACTATTTTTGTGTGTGTGTGTGTCTGTACATTAATATCTTTTGAGAATTATAGATTTTCCACTTGCTGTGCTGAAAGTTAATAGTTTTTATTTCTGCATATTTGATTTTGTATTTTTATATAAACTAAATAGTATAAATAAATTGAATATTTTTAACATCACTAGCTTTGGTGTCATTTTTCCTTGCGTACTGCTTTTTCAGTCCTTAGTTACGTATTGTTCATTTAACAAGCCTAATATTAAAACCTATTAAATTTGAAAAACCATATAATGGTGTGTAACCGCAACATTTATTAATTCAATGTGAATGTCTATTTTAAATAAATTCTGTATCACTGTAAGGCTTAAAATTTGTATCAGCTAAACAGCTAGTAAGGATATTAGTATAATGGCATGTGTTGTGATAAACTTACCTTCCAGAGTTTTCTTAGATATTGGAAGATCTGTAAATGCTTTGATATCTGCTGGTGCTATGTCCTAAAAAAATTCATATTTTACTGAGATAATATGATCATAAATTACAAGAATCCAAGTAAATTAAAAAAAAAAAATTCAAACCCTGGTTTAACAAAACAAAAAGCAAATCTATTTTCTTTTTTTTTAATAAAACCTCATACCCATTAACTGATACTTCTCTGGCATTTTAGGGATAATATAAATATTGTGTATGTTTATTTTATTTTTTTAATATTATATAAAGCTCAATAGTAATGACTAGCCTTTGAGATTTTTCTTTTAGGTCTTAGCATATTTTTTGTTAAACAATTATGAACAGCAGCATGACACTTTCAATACCACTTAGGTATGAATTTGTTGAGCTTTTTTTTTTAATGGTCTGTCATTTTGGATGTTATTCCTTGATATTGAAAGATATGCTATGAAAGTAAAATAGTTTAATTACTTTTCTTTAAGCCTCCAGAGCTATTATCATGGCTTAAACTTTTATATTAGGCTGTATGGTATTAAGTTTAATTTAAGTAGCTATAATAAATTATTTACAAAATAATACATAGGCTCTATGTTTAAATGTGTCTCTGGAAATTAACCACAACATGCACTTGTTCATTTAAAGGCATTACTATGAAAAGAATTCCATCCTATAATATTGGGTGGAATGAGTTATTCTTAGGAAGAGGAAGTCTGGATGACAAAAATTGTGTAATATAAAAAATGCTCACTCAAAAGACAACTAGCCTTCATTATATTAATAAATGGGTAAATGTGAAGAGATAGCACCGCGTTTTTTTACCATGGTTGCCGCAACCTGCAAACTTATGTCCTAAATTTATCTCTAAACCTAACCTGAACCCTAAACTTATCCCAAACCTGGGTTTTGACCCTATCGGCGTCGGAACCAGGGTTTTGACCCTATCAGCGTCGGAACCAGGGTTTTGACCCGATCGGAACCAGGGACAAAACATGCAAATGACGTCAGGGTGATATCTCTTCACATTAGCCAAAAATGATTTCTTTAGGTTTTAAATACTTCTTTAGGCTGATCAAAGGATGGCCAAAGTCTTGCATTCAATGCCTCTATTTCAGGGTCATCTGTATTTCGCTTTTTATGTCGTTTTTCTTGAATTTTCTTGAAATTTTTTGATCTCTTTACTTGTGCTGGCTTTTTTTTCACCATCGAGAACTTCTGCATCTTGGACTTCATTTTTAAGTTTCAAAATTTCAAGCGTTAAGACAATGTGCCTCTTAATGTGTCAGAATAATGAAGTGTAATAAATTAATTCAAATCATACAAGATTTGTGATACTTAGATAGCTTATAGATGATAAAACGATAAGATTTTCATGTTTCAGAACGTGGTCAATGTAAACAGGAAGTAGCTTTTTACTAGTTTGATTGCAAAACAGTCGATGACAGTTGTTTACTAGATTTCTAGAGACATATTCTACATTTTATAAAATAATTATTTCGCATTAATAATAAAATAATTGAAAAGAAAAACTAATCTTGTTCCTTCTTTGTTCTTCCCCCACTTTTTTTTTTCAAAGTTGAACACCGAGAGTGTGACTGACATAGTGAAAGAAAATCTTTCTTAGGGCTCTTAGATTTTTAAAAGCTATTTTTTTACGCCGTTGTAGAGAGGATTACAATAAATACAACAAAATCAAACATCATTTTTTAAAAAATACAAAATTACAGACAGAACAAGTCATAGCTTAGGGATCGGGATAACATAGCCTGACACTCAATAGATAGTTAACATCTTTCAAAAAATTACATAACTTTATGAACAGTCTTTTAAACACGAGAGTGACAGCTTACATTTTTTTAAAAATTAAAACAAGTCTAAACATTTTTAAGTATCATAATTTGCAGAAAATCTTTTATTGTGTTCGTTTTTATTTGTTATAAATTTGAGATTCATTATCTTGTATTGAAATTCAGAAAACTTTCCCTTGAACTTCTGAAAACTTAAAATTTCAGCGTCACGTCATTTTTCTATTCAGTAAGTATGATGGGAGTGCTTCGTCCCTTTATATTCTAGCATTGGAACCCCTACAGGAGGAAAGAGAAAGTTAAAGGGGTTGGGATCCCTATGGGTAAGGAGTTGAGGCTTAACTCCAAATGCATTTTCAGATGGAACAATTTTTTTCCCGCTCATAAAATAGCAATTTACACACAAACAAAAAAATAATAATTATATCATTTAATTTTCAATAATTGGGGTGAGACAGTGTGTCCAATGTAAACATTTAAATCTGAAAATAATGGGATTGGTAAATGTGGAAAAATAGATTCAAACGATTTTAATGAATGGTAAGGAGGAATAGTCTTAGGATTTATGCGATCTATATTTCACACAATGAGACACCGAAACTTGGGAAAGCGTGGAACAATCCATAAAAAACAATGTTTGACAAATACGAGTATACGTCATCTGAACAGTAAAAACAAAAAATTGACTTGTTTCAATTCTACATTCAACACAGTTGACAGTTTTTATTCTATTCATCAAGCACGTTCCAGTTGTTAAGTAAATTTTAGTATATTATACAAATGTTAAATATAGTATGCAAATGCTTAATATAGTATATAACTCTTTCTATTTGTATATCATATAAATTTTTATCTTAGTGTGTTATTTAAATGTTTATTACAGTATATTTATAAATTTTATTATAGCATGTTATGGCATTAACGGACCTATGGTAATTTCATGCGTTGAGATTTATTAAAAAATTGATACACATCATTTCAAGGAATTTATTAATTGTACACGATAAAACAAGTTTCAATTCTCAAGATCCGTTTGTAAGTGACGCCGATAGTGAACAGATATTTTCCCTGGGGATTTCTGCCCAGCAATAACTGGTTTGTGAACAAAACAAAATTATCGCCCATTTTACACCTGCCTTTTCTCGCTTTGATCCCCCACAGAATACAGCTGGACTTGGTCAGTCTACTTTCGAGCTCAGCTACAATATCACGTAATGGGTTGTTAATGAATTTTACTTGTGATCCGCATAGCGGGCGCACTTCAAAAGGTCAGAGAATTGAAAAGAGGTCAAAGAACTGAATCGAGGACTGATTGTAACCGGATAACGATATTAGTAAACGATACGTAATCAAATAAATTGATTAGACAGATTATTCACGTATAACCATGGGCGCCCGCAGGGTGGGGGGTACAAGGGGGGGGGGCAAAATCCCCACCCCTGGATTGATTAAATTAAAAAAAAAATATACATAAATAGACAAAAACTTTATTAAAGTAAAGAGAAAATAAAGAGAAAGTAACTAAGCTGATGTCCTGTCCGTTCGTTCACCATACAAATACGCTACAGTAAATTTAAACTATATTAAAATATTACTAAAAGTTTTTGGCCCCCCCCACCTCCCTGGAAACTTAATCGATTTTTTTTGCCGCCCCCCCCCCTAGAAAGTTTTCTGCGGGCCCCCATGCGTATAACTGTTCTATAAGGCAACGAAGATAATATTTTTTGTAGGAAAATATAACTTATTATAAGGATTAATGAAAAATATTACTAAAAGTTTTTGGCCCCCCCCCCCCGCCTGGAAATTTAATCGATTTTTTTTGCCGCCCCCCCCCCCTAGAAAGTTTTCTGCGGGCCCCCATGCGTATAACTGTTCTATAAGGCAACGAAGATAATATTTTTTGTAGGAAAATATAACTTATTATAAGGATTAATGAAAATTGCAAATCATTTAGATTTTGGGGGACTGGGAGAAGTTAAATGAAAAATGGTTGCCAGGAATTACACAATACATGTTTTAAGCGACTAGCATTTATTTTTGTCCATCTATCCATCCACCCATGTGGCGCTACAGTCCGTGCAAGGCGTTGGCCTGCCTCACCACTTCCATCCACTCAGACCTAACTGATGCTTTTCTTTTCCATGATTCGATTTCCACCTGATGTAGATGAGTAGATCCCAAAATTTATTTTTGTATATCCTTGAAATATATACTTAAAGAACGCCCCGGGGAAGGGTTGTCATAAATTCTAGGAATGCCCAGGGTTGTAATAAGCTAAAGGAACGCCCTGGGTTGTCATAACTCACGGAACGCCCTGGGTTTTCATAAACTAAAGGAAGACCCTGAATCGAGCCACTGACTCTTTAGGCAACAACAAAGGAGATCTTTGAAGTTTTTTTGTGTTTTTTTTTCACTGTGCTCTGTTTCTTGTCGCACTTCTATTTGTCCTGTTCGCTGAAGAAGGCTCTAAGCCGAAACGTTTACATCTCATGGTGCTGTCTTTTGACGCAAGCTTCAACACACCTTGTTTTACTATTTCATTCGCGCGGCTTGGATGCAGTCCTTCAATCATTATCTCTTTGTCTATTTAGCATCAGTAATTTTTAAAAAGAAGACAAATGTTCCTAATGAGAAAGTGATCGTTATGCTCTTTCATCGTTGTTCGAAAATATGGACATTTGTTCAATGCACATTTAGTCACCAATATGCACTGTTGGGGGTAATAAGGGGAGAGACTGCAATCAGGTTAGTACAAAATAAAATGAGTAAAACAGAGTAGGGTTAAACCTGAAAAAATAAACGCAACAAAACAGCGAACGTGTCGGCAGAAAGCCTTCGTCAGCGAACAAAACAACAGAAAAAAACGGTATAAAAATAAAAATAAGAAATAGCATTTAGCTGGTAAGTAGTATCTGTGGGCAGCAATAGAAGTGTGCAATAGAAGAAATATGCACAGTTGGACACCAATATGCATAGTTAGACAGCAATATGCACATGAAATCTCTTGGGTGTAACTAAATACACATTGTATTACGTGATTTCCAATTGTACAACATTATTTTTCTGTAAAATCCAGCAAGATTACCACTATTCGTTTAAAAGATCACCAAAAGCATCACTATATTCATCACCATATTCATCACCGCATTCATCACCACATTCATAACCTCATTCATCACCATATTCATCACCACTTTCACTACCACATTTATCATCACATTTATACCCATAGTCATCCCCACATTCATCATCACATTTATTCCCATATTCATCACCACATTGATCACCACATTCACAACCATTTTCATCACCATATTCATCACCACATTCTTTACCACATTCATCACCAAAGTCATCACCACATTAATCACCATATTCATCACACTATTCACCACTACAATCACCACCATATTCATCACCATATACATTACCCCATTAGCCACCATAATCATCACCACTTTCACCCCCATAATCATCACCAAATTCATCACCATATTCATCACCACAACCATCACCATATTCATCACCACATTCATCACCAAATTCACCACAATATCCTTCACCATATACATCACCACATTCATCACCATATTCACCAGCAAATCCAAATTAATCAATTATATTTTAATGGGTGGTAAAGCGAAAGAAACATGGAAGCAATGATGCTTTATTCCCCTTGTGCCCCCAAGCAGAAAATTTCCCAGCGTGCCCACGAGGCACGGTGCGGAAGTTTGGGGACCACTGATTTAAAGCACCGTTGAAACGGGCTACAGCCTTTTTATCGCCACGATAGCCCTCATATGGTCCACTTTATTCCTCTACAGATTTTTTTGTCCTGGCCCGTGTCAGGGTGGTGACCAGGGGTTTTCAATATAATCGCCCCATCGGTTTCAGCTGAGTGGGATTATGGTCGGCTCAAGTGGAGACCGCTACCTGAATGATAACTTATCACAAAAAGCTTTTAGTGCCTTTATGAGGGATACCGTTCATAGACGCGATAGTTCATTAGCACGATTACGGGAGTTAACAGAAATGTCAGAGATGGCAATTGTATGAGTAAGTCAGATAACGGAGCGTGGCCAAATCTCAAAAAATTGGAGTGTGGAAAAATCTCAGAGAGTGGCGTGTGGAAAAAATGTCAGAAAATGGAGTGTGGAAAAATTTCATAGAATGGAGTGTGGAAAAATGTCAGAGAATGGAGTGTGGAAAAATGTCAGAGAATGGAGTGAGGAAAAATGTCAGAGAATGGAGTGGGGGAAATGTCAGAGAATGGAGTGAGGAAAAATGTCAGAGAATGGAGTGGGGGAAATGTCAGAGAATGGAGTGAGGAAAAATGTCAGAGAATGGAGTGAGGGAAATGTCAGAGAATGGAGTGAGGAACAATGTCAGAGAATGGAGTGAGGAAAAAATGTCAGAGAATGGAGTGAGGGAAATGTCAGAGAATGGAGTGAGGAAAAAATGTCAGAGAATGGAGTGATGAAAAAATGTCAGAGAATGGAGTGATGAAAAAATGTCAGAGAATGGAGTGATGAAAAAATGTCAGAGAATGGAGTGATGAAAAAATGTCAGAGAATGGAGTGATGAAAAAATGTCAGAGAATGGAGTGAGGAAAAAATGTCAGAGAATGGAGTGAGGAACAAATGTCAGAAAATGGAGTGAGGGAAATGTCAGAGAATGGAGTGAGGAAAAAATGTCAGAGAATGGAGTGTAGCAAATCGTCAGAGAATGGAGTGTGGCAAATCGTCAGAGAATAGATAGTGTAAAATCTTCAGAGAAGTGAGTTTATCAAATCGGCATAGAATGGAGTGTGTGAAATCGTCAGATAAATGAAGTGTGTCAAATAATCGGAAAACGGAGGGTACCAAAACATCAAAAATATACGATTGTTTGAAAAGTGCACTAGAAACATGTTAGTCGTGCGTACTCTAGATATCCCTTGCCCATTCCACAACGGACACGTTTTTTTCTTAGAAAAACTGAAGTTCTTACTTTTTGGTTTTAAAAACAAGATTTGTTAAAAAAAATTTTTTTTTGACATCCGTCCGACGAAATCACAAGGCCTGAGATTTTTCTTTTAGGGATGTTGAGCTAGTTCACCACACAACAAATCTCCTCCCTCCACGCACCAAGGGATAATCCAAGGGAGCATCATGTGTGGATGATACAGCCTCGGACCAATTCAGTAGCGTCGCAGGAGTTTCCGGAATGTTCATAGTCTACGAGACTCCATCTCCGGGTTTGCATTCAGAGTTGTTTTTGTTTCTTCTCAAAGACGAGTTGCCATCCAAGGTTAACGAATGGCATCCAACCGGGTCGCTGGTGACGTTTTCAAGTGTCTACAGGCTTTTGCTATGGGGGCTGAACCTCGGTCAACAAGCTTGGAAGTGATTCAGTTTAGACCACACAGTCATCTACGCGTTAAGGGATCTATTATTATATGTTTATTTTTTATGTTACTTCTTTAAGACTCTGGGGAAATTAAGAAGCGTTTAAATGTTTTTTAACACAGTCGTTGTCACCTTTAAAAAATTGATGACTGCGGGTTGCGCGGAGAGGGTAAGAATAAACTCCCCGTCTCTTTTTATAGACACGTTCTTTTTTAGCCATTCAAAATTAACTTCACTTGAGCGTCGAAACTCTCAAGATTTCTATCCATGCTTTAACAGAATGACCTGGGGCTGCGACGCTAGGTGACCAACCGGAAGCACGTCCATTTGCAGCCGGCCACTCTTCACTTTTCCCGGCTTTTGTTTCTACAACCCGTTCACAGCGTCCCAGCCACACTACCTACTCACCTGTTGGAGGGCCACCCTTTTCTGCGTATTGTTCGCCGCACCGTTGTACTAATGCCCGATTAGAATCGGCCTTGAAAATAACGCTAGTAATTCACTTGAGCTTGTCCAGATATTACCCAAGACGTGAACGCGTTGAAAAGAAGGAGAGGGAAGTTACAAGGGCCAAGTACCCCACAGGCCGCCTTCAGATTTTTATACCCTGTTATATTCACCCCCCCCCCCTATAGAAAATCTGTTACCATTGAGTTAAATCGTTCAACGAGCTCCGACTTTCTTAGTGATTGACGGGAAATGGATATTTTGAAATAACTGCTACGTAGTCGCTAAAGATTCTGTTGTGGTATAAGACTTTCTTGAATTTGAAGCCGAAACCAATTGGTCGGAACACGTTAATTTAGAACATCGTGTCATATCAATGGTTCAAGAATAGTTTAAGAAGCTGTGATCCATTCTTTGGGCACCTCGAAGAGTTTTTTTTTTTTTTGTTTTTTGTTTTTTTTTTAAATCACAATCTAACTTTAGTTAGTGTAATAAATGAAAGTTTTGGCATGGATGATAGAAATAGCTATACCATGCTTAAAACCTGGGAGTCAATACACCAATAGATAACTGAGTCTGCAGTGCAGTGATAGGCACGTCTAAGTCAATCAAACGGTAGAGCTCTGAGAATGCTAGAAATATATCTGAGTCAATCCAATGATACAAACATCAGAGAGGATTCACGTGTAGAAATACGTGAGTCAGTCCAATGGTAGTCACATCTATAAGTCAATTCTATGGTGTAGAAACATATATAATTCAAACCAAGTCTAGAAATATCCGAGTAATAAACTCTTTAAGCCTAAATTTTCCAGTTTCTGCTCATCATAGAAAGAATGAATTTGTTTCAGAAAATATACAGTCAGCAAATAATGGAAAACACTTTTAATTTTTTTTGGGTAATTATTTGACCCTTTAAGTTTAGTGGGTCTTCAACATACATTCTATTTAAAACAATGGTGTTATAATTGTGCAGATTATAGGGGCAAGAAAAAGAACCAATATAAGTGTATCGCCTATAGCCAACATAAAAATGGGAATTACTTAATGAAACTACGATTGGACGCGCAGTTATAACGTCTGGCTAGACTTAGTTAGTAGGGATGATAAATGAATGTCGCGGGTTTGAGACTCAAGCTGGCAAGTTTTAATATATATATATATATATATATATATATATATATATATATATATATATATATATATATATATGTATATATTCGTATTTCCCCCCCCCCCTCACAAATCTGTTTTTCAACAATATTAAGAATGATTTGATTTTATTTTTTAAAAAAAAGCAATTTGAAAAAAACGAAACAAAGAAATAAAGTTAGAATCTAGTATAGAAAAATTAACACCAGAAAAAACGTGTGGACGTGTGCGTGTGTTCGTGTGCGTGTGTGATAATGTGAACATGAGTGTGTGTGCGCGCGTGTATGTGTGTGTGCTTTTTGTGTATGGACAGTTCATCCACGCAGTGCTCATATACGAGATGACAGAATGGACGGTTCATCCACGCAGTGCTCATATACGAGATGACAGAATGGACAGTTCATCCACACAGTGCTCATACAGGAGATGACAGAATGGACAGTTCATCCACGCAGTGCTCATATACGAGATGACAGAATGGACAGTTCATCCACACAGTGCTCATATACGAGATGACAGAATGGACAGTTCATCCACACAGTGCTCATATAGGAGACGACAGAATGGACAGTTCATCCACGCAGTGCACATATACGATATGAAAGAATGGACAGTTCATCCACAGCGCTTGTTCCATTGCTGGAGTAACCTTTTTTTTGAATCATAACGTCGATAGCTGAACGTCCATCATCGACAGCTTTACCCTCCACAAAGACACACACAACAGACGGGCGGCCGGATAATCCCGAGGACTAATTGACGCTAGGCGCCCCCGATTGTCCGGTAGGTGAGGTACCGGTGTAAATGTATCGGGGCGGAAGAATGACTTAAAAAGGTTTGCCCCCGAGCACCGCTTCTTTTTGGTGACGTTTCGGTGGGGGTGGGTGGTCTGCGCCTGTCGTCTGGATGTGAGCAGGACCTCACCCCCAACGTTTCCGTTTGAACAGATTTTTACAAATTGTGTGTCAAGTATCGAAGAAATGGACAATCTCTGAGGGGGGGGGGCGGGGCGGAAGGTTTTAAGGAAAAAATTTGGGGGGGGGGGGTAGGCGCGACCATCCCCCCTCTTTGAAATCCCCCTTCAGTTGCCTAAGAATCCCATTCCCCCCACCCCCCTCCCCGCAGGTTAAAACAAATCTGGTTCTGTCTTTTTTTCCCCCTTTCCTTTTCTCCCCACCTGAGATGGCTAACTGATAGTTGGGCGTTGATGGTGGACATCAAACGGACGCGGCGGTCTTGTTGGTGTTCTCAGTTGTTTCAGACCTGGCCAGGTAAGTCTCGAGAGCGTGGCGGAGTGGCTGGCAACAGCAATCAAAGTTCTCACATCTATCCATGAATGATACCAAAACCTCACACATTTAGGGTACGCGCCATTTCTTTCACGTTAAAAATAGATTGGGTGGGGGTGGGGGGGGTTCTAAGGATTGATTAGACATAAACTCGCCGGCTATTTCACCAAGAAGTGATGTTGGGGGGGGGGAGAATGTATTGAAACAACAGAAGTTTATCTAAGCGGATTGAATGAAGTGGATTGGATAAAGTGGATTGGATAAAGTAGATTGGAAGGAAGAGAGCGGCCTTGGAGTTCAAATTGTACATACGATTTAGCGGGAGATTGGAGAGTGGGTGCAAGACAAGCCGATCAACGTAGGGCGATGTGTTAGCATAATGTTGTGATTGGCGTCCTGATCCATTGGAACATTCTCACACTCTCATTGGGGTGGGGTTAGTATTATAAGGAGTGTGTAAATACCTGACATGCTTGGATAGGTTTAGGAAAGCTTTCTTTCGATGGGGGATTTTTTTGATGGAGAATTAGCAATCAAAGCTATAGGGAAAAATGACCACCACAAGGTGATATATTATTTTATCACACATTTTTAAAGCAAGACAATAATTCTTGGTGAAGCCGTCACCATGTACGCTGTGTTGTGATCCCGACACCAACGACACAAGCGACAGCCATTATTAAGACCAGCAACCTTACAACTCTATATCGGGACTACGTATCCGGAAATTTGATCGAAAGAAATGTCGTCGACGGTAAATTAATCAACGGTAATTTGAACGAACGGAAATGTGGTCGAATTTTTTTTCTCTCCAGTTTTTACTTTAAAATTTTGCTTCAAATTTCTTTTTTGAGCGCATTATTTTGTTTTACGATATTATAGTGCGTTTAAAAAGAAATTTGACGAAAATTTTAACGCGTAAACTGAAGAAGAAAAAAAAAAAAAAAAAAGATTCGTCCAAATTTACGTACGAAAAAATTTATTTTTACTTTAAAATTTTTTTTCAAATTTCTTTTTTGAGCGCATTATTTTGTTTTACGATATTATAGTTCGTTTAAAAAAAAATTTAAAGAAAATTTTAACGCGTAAACTGAAAAAAAAAAAAAAAAAAAAAAGATTCGACCAAATTTACGTTCGATAAAATTTCCGTCGATTAATTTACCGTCGACGAAATTTCTTTCGATCAAATCTCCGGCAACCGTATGATATAATACACCACAGTACCCAAGCTACACATTTGTCTTTCCCAAAAAGCCCACAACTTATTTTTTCATGATAAAACGCGTTCGTATTTTTCATGTATCGGAGCCCGTGTGCGTTCATGTTATCATATGCAAATAGAAATCTTTGGTTAGAGTCATGGAGCTGTAAAGTTGTCTGTGGCGAAGTGCCGATGACCGGAGTGGCATATTTATGAGCACACCTTATGACGTACGTAGCGCGTGACTCGGCGAATGACCTCCGATGAATTAACCGCGCGCTTTATTCTACGACGGGTCCCTTGTTTCGTCGTTATTGACCGTGGTAAAAATGTCAATGTTCCTCAAACGCGGATGGCATATTCCGAGCAGCAGACGTGTCAGAAGCGTTCCGTAAATGTGCGGTAAGATGTAGAGGCATTCACTTAACTAAAGTATTCTAATAATATAAGAAATATGTAATTGCTTACGGATTTCTATAACATAAAGCCTGATCTGGGCTTAGTTTTGTCTCGATTTGATTGATCGATTTGATTGATTGATTTAATTGATCGATTTGTTTGAATTATTTGAATGATTTGATTGATTTGATTTGATTTGATTGATTGATCGATTTGATTGATTGATTTGATTGATTTGATTGGTCGATTTGATTGATTGATTGATTGATTGATTGAGTGATTGATTGATTGATTGATTGATTGATTTGATTGATTGATTTGATTGATTTGATTTGATTTGATTGATTGATTTGATTGATCGATTTGATTGATCGATTTGATTGATTGATTGATTGATTGATTGAGTGATTGATTGATTGATTGATTGATTGATTGATTGATTGATTGATTTGATTGATTGATTTGATTTGATTTGATTGACTGATTTGATTGATCGATTTGATTGATCGATTTGATTGATCGATTTGATTTGTCTATTTGATTGATCGATTAGATTGTTTGCGCAACCTATGGGGTAAGATCACGAAGGAAAACACATATATTTATTTTATGATAGAAAATAGCATAATGGATTGGTGCATAGCCAGGGGCGTAGCTGGGGTTGGTGTCGCCCGGTGCGGTAAACTCATGGTGTCCCCCCCCCCCCTCCTCCCAACTTCCACGATGGATTTCTTCTTGTTGAAATAAGTCCACAGTATAACCATGACAAGAACAACAAAAAAAAAAAAAATAATTGAATTTCAGGAGGTAACTATATTTAGGAACTGTAACATTTTAAGTTATAGTTATTTTTACATTAAATTTAATTCATTAACAATTTTCCTTTCGTGGTCTTTACAGCTGCAAACCTGTCAATCAATTGATCAAAATCAATATCCGTACCACTTTAAATATGCGTTTAAATTGATAGTAGAGCCAGATCAGAAAGTCTTGACTGTCCCATGATGGATGACAAATAGTTCTCCTGACATTCTCTTCTTAAAACTTAATCTTCTCTCTACCGAAATTTGATGTTGGTCTGATGTTAAAAGTGCTGTTTCAATAGCATTTTCCCAGCAAGTGAGATCGCTTCTCATGTTGAGACAATCAATCTTAAGGCCTCTAGATTCGTCACCACTTTGTCAAGAGTTAAGCCTTTTAAGACTAAACTTTAGTCTGCAGAATCTGCTGTGTAAGATTAACTTCCTCAAGTAGATCAGCCCAAAGGAATGGTAGCAGACAAACCTTGAAATCACAGAGACGATGTAAAAGACCTTGTGCTGTATGAAATCGTGCTACAATGTTAAGGGGCCGGTTCTAGTGGCGAATCGACGAAAATATCTTTTTTTTAAAAGTATTTATGGATCAAAAAAACATGTTTGTTGGTTTTTTTTAAATTTTAATTAATTATCTTAGAAAATTGTGTAAGATATTATAAAATCCCTTTTTAAATTACATTTTTTTGTAAAATTACCGATTCGATTCATGTACTTAGAATCGCCAAACCACATCGTATTCGGTATCGATCATAATCAATGTACATGAATTGTGCAGGCCTGCCATAACATATGACATGATATGCAAAAGCTGTGGTTGAGGGGGCGGGGCGTTGCGTTGCCTCCTGAAATTAGGCCATTCTTTCCTCTCACCTGATGGAAGTGCCACTTTCAAAGTGTTTCGTAAAGATCGACTGCACTGATCGTACTGTGTGCACGTGACCCAGTTCGCTGTAAGTGTTAAAATGCCAGTTGGTGGTGGTGGGGGGGGGGACCCGCGTTACATTCATCGCAGTATGACACGGGCTCTTATCTCCGAGGACCCCAACAGTAGGTCAGAGAGAGATGGTCTGCAGTTCCGGGCCCGGCTCACTCACACACACGCGTTTACGTAAGCTGTCAATCTCGCGTTGATTAGACCGCACCACACTCATAAAGTTACCTCCGCCATAAAACGAGTGGCAGGTCGAGTGCTATTATTAGCGCATCCCACGGAGCGCTAGTTGCCGAAAGTTAACGTAATGTGACGTGAGGTGATGTTGGTACGGAGAGAGGGCAGAGAGGGATTAGAATTTGTGTGGCTACAAGGCTGCAATACGACGTAAACCGTTGAGTAATTTACTTAAATTTAACTTAACATCATAACAAAAGTAAACATGGCTCGGTACTTTAAAAAAAACAAACTAAAATCAAACTACATGCCAACATCGTTTTTCCCCTTTCAATTATATTTTAAGAAGCAGGTGTATTCTTAAGATTTTTGTTAAACATAATATAATAGCAGCGGTGGCGTGTTGGAGCCGGTTCAGTCCGGTTCGGGTGAACCCGTTGTTAAGAATGTCAGAATATTAAAAACAATATAAACCATAAAAATGCTTTGAGGTTTCTTTTTGTAAAACCGACAAGTACCGAAACCGGTTGTTGCCACGGCCAAGTACCGAAAACGGTTGTTGTCAAGGCCATGTACCAAACCAGTTGTTGCCAAGTACCGATACGGTTGTTGTCATGGAAATATGTTAAATATTATATGGTATAGGCCTACCGTAAACATTTTTCCATTACTTTCTTTTAAGGAGCTTATTCTATTAACTCTGAAATAATGTAAAATCGATCAACACTCACAATTCCAATGTAGAGTTCGACCGAATTTTGGCTTTGGCTTCGGTTTCTGCGCCGAAATTTGCCATTTTATCACTCTCGGCCAAGTTTCGGTTTCGGCCGCAACTGAAAGTTAACTTTCGATTTAATTTCGGTTTCGGCGGAAAGAGAAAAGTTAACTTTCGGTTTTTTTTTCGGTTTCGGCTGAAATTGACTTAGACTTTCGGCCCGCCGGCCAAAAGTGACTGAGGTTTTAGGTTATCTAATTCTCAGCAAAAGCGATATTTAACAACAAACTAAGCGACATTTAAGAACAAATTAAACGATCTTTAAGAACAAATTAAACGATCTTTAAGAACGAATTAAACGATCTTTAAGAACAAATTAAGCGATCTTTAATAACAAACTAATGATCTTTAAAAACAAATAAAGTGATCTTTAAAAACAAATAAGCGATCTTTAAGAACAAACTAAGCAATTTTGAAGAACGAACTAAATGATCTTTAAGAACAAAACAAATGATCTTTAATAGTAAACTAAATAATTTATAAGAATAAACTAAGCGATTTTTTAACAGAAAACTAAATGTTCTTAAGGAACAAACTAAAAGATCTTTAAGAACAAACTAATCGATCTAAAGGAACAAAATCAATTATCTTTAAGAACAAACTAAGCGATCTTTATAAAAAAAAAACTAAGCGATCTTCAACAACAAAATAAGCAATCTTTAAGAAAATACTTTATGATTTTTAATAACAAAACTAAAAGATCTATAAAAACAAAATTTAAGAACAAACTGAATGATCTTTAAGAACAACTAAGCTATATTTAAGAACAAAATCAATGATCTTTAAGAACAAACTTTTCGATCTTTATGAACAAACTAAACGATCTTTTAATAAAACAAACTTAGCGATCTTTCAGAAAAAAACTTTGCGATATTTTTTGAACAAAATAAATGATCTTTAATAACAAACTAAAAGATCTTCAAACAAAAACTAAGTGATCTTAAAAAAACAAAATACAAAATTTTTAACAACAAACTAAGCGATCTTTATGAACAAACTTAACCATCTTTAAGAACAAATAAAGCGATCACTAACAAAAAAATGAACAATCTTTAACAACAAAATAAGCGATCTTTAAGAACAAACTAAGCGATCTTTAACAACAAGATGTTACATTAGATGTTTATTTATTAAAATTCACGATTATCTCATTTTTTATTATAAGAATGGAAATATTTATACTTTCTCCCATCATTTTTGATGTATGTAGAATGTATGCGGGAACGAATTTCAAATTATCTAAATATTTCATCTTCATTTTCGGCTTCGGTTTCGGCTTAAAGTCATTTTTAACTTTCGGTCTTTTTTCGGTTTCGGCTGAAAGTCATTTTTAAACTTTCGGTCTATTTTCGGCGTTAGAAAGTCGGTCTCTAATCCAATGTCAAAGTTTAGGAGGTATCGTAATTTTTTCTTTTTTTTTCTTTTCCATGGGAAACAAAATATATAATTTTTATGTTATTTTTTTTTGTTACAGACCTTACAGACATTTTAAAACTTCAAATATAAGAAAACGAAATTAAACAAAGTCTCAAAGAAAACACCATCAAAACATCAACAAAAGATCTTATATAAAAGTGACTTGAAATATCGCTCAAAACACCCATAAAAATTCCATTCTAAATTCAAAAAAATAAAAATAAATAAAAATAAATAAATAATAATAATAACATCAAGAACTAGAGACCAAAAGCTAGAGACAGAAAGCTAGAGACAGAAAGCTAGAGACCAAAAGCTAGAGACCAAAAGCTAGAGACCGAAAGCTAGAGACAAAAGCTAGAGACCAAAAGCTAGAGACCAAAAGCTAGAGACCAAAAGCTAGAGACAGAAAGCTAGAGACAGAAAGCTAGAGACAGAAAGCTAGAGACCAAAAGCAAGAGACCAAAAGCTAGAGACCGAAAGCTAGAGACCAAAAGCTAGAGACCGAAAGCTAGAGACCAAAATCTAGAGACCAAAAGCTAGAGACAAAAAGCTAGAGACAGAAAGCTAGAGACAGAAAGCTAGAGACCAAAGCTAGAGATTGAAATCTAGAGACAGAAAGCTATAGACCAAAAGCTAGAGACAGAAAGCTATAGACAGAAAGCTATAGACAGAAAGCTAGAGACCAAAAGCTAGAGACCAAAAGCTAGAGACCAAAAGCTAGAGACAGAAAGTTAGAGACCAAAGCTAGAGACATAAAGCTATAGACCAAAAGCGAGAGACAGAAAGCTAGAGACAGAAAGTTGTAGACCAAAACTTAGAGACCGAAAGCTAAAGACAGAAAGCTAGAGACGAAAAGCTAGAGACAGAAAGCTATAGACCAAACGATAGAGACAGAAAGCTATAGACAGAAAGCTATAGACAGAAAGCTATAGACAGAAAGCTAGAGACAGAAAGCTAAAGACAGAAAACTAGAGACAGAAAGCTAGAGACAGAAAGCTAGAGACCAAAAGCTAGAGACAGAAAGCTAGAGACAGAAAGCTAGAGACAGAAAGCTATAGACCAAACGATAGAGACAGAAAGCTATAGACAGAAAGCTATAGACAGAAAGCTATAGACAGAAAGCTAGAGACCAAACGATAGAGACAGAAATCTAGAGACATAAAGCTATAGACAGAAAGCTATAGACCAAACGATAGAGACAGAAATCTAGAGACAGAAAGCTAGAGACAGAAAGCTAGAGACAGAAAGCTAGAGACCAAAAGCTAGAGACAGAAAGCTAGAGACAGAAAGCTAGAGACAGAAAGCTATAGACCAAACGATAGAGACAGAAAGTTGTAGACCAAAACTTAGAGACCGAAAGCTAAAGACAGAAAGCTAGAGACCAAAAGCTAGAGACAGAAAGCTATAGACCAAACGATAGAGACAGAAAGCTATAGACAGAAAGCTAGAGACAGAACGCTATAGACAGAAAGCTATAGACAGAAAACTAGAGACAGAAAGCTAAAGACAGAAAGATATAGACAGAAAACTAGAGACAGAACGCTATAGACAGAAAGCTATAGACAGAAAACTAGAGACAGAAAGCTAAAGACAGAAAGCGAGAGACCAAAAGCTAGAGACAGAGAGCTATAGACCAAACGATAGAGACAGAAAGCTATAGACAGAAAGCTAGAGACCAAACGCTAGAGATAGAAAGTTGTAGACCAAAACTTAGAGACCGAAAGCTAAAGACAGAAAGCTAGAGACCAAAAGCTAGAGACAGAAAGCTATAGACCAAACGATAGAGACAGAAAGCTATAGACAGAAAGCTATAGACAGAAAGCTATAGACAGAAAGCTAAAGACAGAAATCTAGAGACAGAAAGCTAAAGACAGAAATCTAGAGACAGAAAGCTATAGACCAAACAATAGAGACAGAAAGCTATAGACAGAAAGCTATAGACAGAAAGCTAGAGACCAAAGCTAGAGACCGAAAGCTAGAGACAGAAAGCTAGAGACAGAAAGCTAGAGACATAAAGCTATAGACCAAAAGCGAGAGACAGAAAGCTATAGACAGAAAGCTATAGACAGAAAGCTAAAGACAGAAAGCGAGAGACCAAAAGCTATAGACAGAAAGCTATAGACAGAAAGCTATAGACAGAAAGCTATAGACAGAAAACTAGAGACAGAGAGCTAAAGACAGAAAGCGAGAGACCAAAAGCTAGAGACAGAGAGCTAGAGACCAAAAGCTATAGACAGAAAGCTATAGACAGAAAGCTAGAGACAGAACGCTATAAACAGAAAGCTATAGACAGAAAGCTAAAGACAGAAAGCGAGAGACCAAAAGCTAGAGATAGAAAGTTGTAGACCAAAACTTAGAGACCGAAAGCTAAAGACAGAAAGCTAGAGACCAAAAGCTAGAGACAGAAAGCTATAGACCAAACGATAGAAACAGAAAGCTATAGACAGAAAGCTATAAACAGAAAGCTATAGACAGAAAGCTATAGACAGAAAGCTAGAGACAGAAAGCTAAAGACAGAAATCTAGAGACAGAAAGCTATAGACCAAACGATAGAGACAGAAAGCTATAGACAGAAAGCTAGAGACAGAAAGCTAGAGACAGAAAGCTATAGACCAAACGATAGAGACAGAAAGCTATAGACAGAAAGCTAGAGACCAAAAGCTAGAGACAGAAAGCTATAGACCAAACGATAGAGACAGAAAGCTATAGACAGAAAGCTATAGACAGAAAGCTATAGACAGAAAGCTAGAGACAGAAATCTAGAGACAGAAAGCTATAGACCAAACGATAGAGACAGAAAGCTATAGACAGAAAGCTATAGACAGAAAGCTAGAGACAGAAATCTAAAGACATAAATCTAGAGACAGAAAGCTATAGACAGAAAGCTAATGAACGAGAGCATTGAGTCCAAAAGGCTACCAGATAGATTGTTTATGGCCTGCTTGGCTATGCCTCCATAGGAGTTTTAAACAAAAAAAAGAAAAAAAGAAAAAAGTTGAAGACTTTTTTGTGGCCATCATTGACGCCGTCCTTTATTTCAATAATAATGATAATAATAATAATAATAATTAATAATAATAATTAATAATAATGATAATAGTAATAATAATAACAATAATTGTAATACTAAAACAGATGTAAAGTGTGAGTATGAAAAAAAAAAGTACCTTCCTTTAACACCATTCATCACACTTCATTCTCTCTCAGTCAAATAGACACACACACACACACACATCTCTGCTTGACGTCAGGTCCTTCGCTCGTCCACTGACACCAGGCGTTACGTCACACTCACCGGGCTCAACGGTTGGCTGCTACTTTTAACAGTGGGGAGCTCACCGTAAGCTTGTCCGGGCTAGACACCTGCTTGTTAAAATGGACATCTCACCTCCACTTATGGGGCTTCATTGCACAGAGATGTCGGAGAATTCGTTAGAAGTGGGGAGAAAAATAATTATTTATTTAATTTTGGACATTAATATTATAATTATTAGTAGTAGTAGTAGCAGTTGTAGTAGTATATTGTCTATTGATGATTATTATTTTCATTATAGTAGCACATTTACATTTTTTTAAAGACATACAATTGCTTATATTAAAAAATGAAAATTTGTAAATAGCTAAATAGCAATATAAAGCAATATAATTTTATTGATTTGTTGCGGCAATTGAAATCTGTATTTTACCAAAACTTAACTTATTTTATGAAATCCATCTTAAACGAATCAATCTTTCTCTGTAAGGTTATTTTTCACGCCTTCTGTTGCAGATGTTGCTCAATCGCCATATAATAATAAAATACATGATCTTGGTGGTTTTGCTGCACTGTTGCTGCCGCGTCCCTCCCCCACCCCAGCTACCTTCCGATCAGTAGCCAGCGTGGCATGTTAGTTACTATAACTTATGTAGTGTACGAGTCGTGTAGGGTTAAGGGGGGGGGGGAGGGTCAAGACAAACTCCTGTTGAATTACGGTATATGTTAACGGCAAGTCTAGAGCGAGATGCAGGTTCAAACAGTGGTTGTGGAGAAGTAGCCAGCTAAGGGACACCAGACACGTGAAGACCAGACAACAGGTCGGACAGACTAAACAAACACAGACCAGGCCTCTTGGATGAGACCAACCGAAACAGAAGTAACTGAAGTTTCTTCACGGGTAAATACCAAGTAAGGGACGCGTATGGTGTGAGGGGGGGGGGGGGTGGGGGAAGCGAGTCTCACGAAAGTAGTTATCTTCTCTTGTCTTGCCAGCAAGTCGCTGCCGTCCACGGCCATTCCAACGGAGAGTCTCGCTTGCCAGTTAAGCTAGTCCGTTACACAAGTCATTGTTCCGAGAAAGTCGAGAGTCCTTCTCTGTGAGCGTCTGCGAGTGGGTGTTGACATCCCGTGTCGTGAGACACAACATCCGCGCCCCCCTCCCCCCCCATACTCACCATCACGACCCTCTGACGCAAGGTCTACAGGAATAATGGGTCATAAGTCAAAATAACTTTAACCGTCTGCCTACCCCAGAAAGGACAAAGTCTGTTAAAACATTCAGTTAAGATTATCACTCAGCGGTTTTCAGACTGGATGACGCAACCACGAGAGGGGGGGGCACCTCCTAGTTTATAGGAGGGGGCAAAAAGTTTATTATTTTCAGATATCATATGGAAATTTATTTGGCTAGTTTTCTTTTTAATAATTAAAAATGGAGGAAGGGGTGGAGTGGCCAAGAAAGTTTTGAAACAGCCGCATGAAAGAAAACGAAGCATTGAAGAAGAAAATCTTTCGTCACTTGAGAACTGTGTTTCTTTCAAGACTATTTCCTCTGGCGGGGTGGGTGGGGGTGGCATTTCGGATTTTCGGGGCGGGGGACAGTGCCAGTGGGAAAAGGCGCAGCTAAGGTGGTCACGGATTTACGAATATCTTTAATTCGGTATGTAGATTGTGGGGCATAATTAAAAGAAATCATTATTAATGGGCGTCAGACTAGCGGGGGGNGCAAAAGAAGGGGCAGGGGTCCCCATAATTTAAAAAAAGAAAGAAAGATAAATTCAAATTGGTGCATACATACTTCATTAAATTTAGTGTTTCCTTCAGACAATGTGTAAGGGGGGGATTTCCGACTTTCACATTTTACTATTACATGTCTCCTGGAGATACGCTGCGAATGCAACAACATCAACATACCGGCACACCAACGATATGTGGATTATAATAGCTTATGATAGCGTAGACAAGAAAGACATGTACGATGCTCTACAGCAGGCTGTAGCACAACTATTACTATTACATGTCTCCTGGAGATACGCTGCGAATGCAACAACATCAACATACCGGCACACCAACGATATGTGGATTATAATAGCTTATGATAGCGTAGACAAGAAAGACATGTACGATGCTCTACAGCAGGCTGTAGCACAACTATTACTATTACATGTCTCCTGGAGATACGCTGCGAATGCAACAACATCAACATACCGGCACACCAACGATATGTGGATTATAATAGCTTATGATAGCGTAGACAAGAAAGACATGTACGATGCTCTACAGCAGGCTGTAGCACAACTATTACTATTACATGTCTCCTGGAGATACGCTGCGAATGCAACAACATCAACATACCGGCACACCAACGATATGTGGATTATAATAGCTTATGATAGCGTAGACAAGAAAGACATGTACGATGCTCTACAGCAGGCTGTAGCACAACTATTACTATTACATGTCTCCTGGAGATACGCTGCGAATGCAACAACATCAACATACCGGCACACCAACGATATGTGGATTATAATAGCTTATGATAGCGTAGACAAGAAAGACATGTACGATGCTCTACAGCAGGCTGTAGCACAACTCAAAACGTAAGGCGGGCTGTAATACTTTGAAAAAAACTTGTACGGGCTGTAATACTTTATGAAAAACTTGTGCGGCCGAAAGAAATTAGCCGGGGGGGGGGGGCAAGCTATTAAGAAAATAATAATCAAAAATGATATTTTGTTACGTCGCGGGCCGCAAAGTAGGGTGCTGGCGGGCCGTATTTTGTGCAGGCCTACTCTACCAGGATCTTGGAGTCCCGAATTATCTTAACCGGCTAATATCCATGACGATGGCTGACTAGAATCCAAGTAAAGGGAGAGTACGCGAGAATCCAAGTACAGGGAGAGTACTCGAGGAAGTTCCCAAATAATCAGGGCCTCTTTTCAACATCACGTTTTGGGCGTTCAGCGCAGTATATCAAGGAAAGTGGTTTAGAGATTAAAGAAATGATTTAACTAGAGCTTTATTTTTTTTTAAAAATAAATTACATATTGACACTCTGCTACCGGTGCTAGTGAATGTCCGAGATCATTAAGTCGAACATTTAAGAGCACTTGCTATTTAAAAAAAAAAAAAAAAAAAAGAAGAAGAAAAAAATGAAAAAAAAAAATTCAACAACCAAAAAAATGCCAAGGAAGCGTCATTCGGAATTGTCACAACAGTGCCGCAATGACATGTCACGCCGCAAACAGTTGTGATGTCCCCCCAACATGTTAGTTTATCTTTGGTGACCTTCACGAGTCCACGAACATGAAAATAGGGAAGAGGTGCATGTGCTGGGTCACGTGAATCTTTAATGAGGTCAAAATGGTGGCAGAGTGCGTGCAGATCAAGGGGGTACTGAAGCATAGGTTTTTCAGTTCGCCACAGAAACTACAATTCTTAATTCATCCCACCAGTTGTTGAACAAATTTCTACGAATTGTCTCAAATTTAAGTTTTTAAGTTGTAAAAGTTGCACTTGTTAAATATTTAAATCATTTAAATTAACTTAACTTTTGTGTGTTTAGTTTAAAGTCAAACGGACGGCTAATTGACTAACTTCCCGTCAATCTATCGAGCTGAAACTTGGCACATAGACTCAATGCCGATGACAACACATTCTACCAAATTTCTAGCCCATCCCCCTCAACACACTAAATTCATTTTTTTTCCAAGGGGAACATGACTTAAATATGATTTCATGAAATGAAATTTCCCATAACCACGCTAAATAAGATACTTAAACATTTTTTAATAAAATATATATATATATAATATGTTTAATTATATTTTGCTCTATTCTTTGTGTTTCATTTTTTGTTTTTACCTTTCGTTCCTTATCTTTCTTTCCTTCTTTCTCTTTGTCTTTCTTTCTTTAATTGTTTCCATTTTAAAAAAAATATTTTTTTGTTTTAGTTTATTTCCAATATTCTTGAATACTATTTTTGTAATGTTTGTCTCTCTTTGTTTCATCCGTTCTTTCTGCCATTTCTTTCTTCCTTCCTTCCGTGTATTGCTGTTCTGGGGAGATCTGTTCAGCGTAAAAGACTTTACATTTTCACCAGTGTCATGAACCACGTGACGTCACCAAACTTAATGAACAAAAAAAAATCATAATAGTTCATTAACACCCTTCTCCTATTAACGCGCCCATTCATTTTAACTCTCTGATATATTTTCATTTTTTTTTTGGTCTACGACACCCACCTAGCCAGAATGGTCTACGACACCCACCTAGCCACAGTGGTAGCAGTTAGCATCAGTTTCCCTTCTGTTGTGCTCTGGACATCCACCACACCCTATCAACCCCTCCACAAATCTGACACGCATTGACTATAGGTGTCAAAGGGGGGGGGGTACACCGAGCCATCAGGGGCGACGACCTGCTTTTAGAACAACAATAGGGTAGGTATGCCATTGTCGGCCCTGCATCGCGATGGTTGACACCCTCCGTCGGGGCTCTCCAGTGTTTTAAGGGGGGACGGTTCACTTAGTGTCTTCACCTTCTCCCCCCCCCCCCCCCCCGCGTTTTGACAGGATCGCTGGGAGGGGGAAATCGAGAATGAAAACATCGAGATTTCGGGGAATGAATGAGATGGAGTGACATCATTATGGGCCATTTGTCTGCAGTGATTCCCTTTGGGGTCAGTCTGACGTGCGTGTTGTTTCAAATAATGTTTCCGTTTTATAGTCTCACTGAAACGTCAATACAAATAATATTGGCTACCCTTCACCATGAGCTGTTGGCTACCTTCATCATGAGCTGTTGGCTACCTTCATCATGAGCTGTTGGCTACCTTCATCATGAGCTGTTGGCTATCTTCATCATGAGCTGTTGGCTACCTTCATCATGAGCTGTTGGCTACCTTCATCATGAGCTGTTGGCTACCTTCATCATGAGCTGTTGGCTACCTTCATCATGAGCTGTTGGCTACCTTCATCATGAGCGATAATCTTGTCACGAATCCCTCGTGGGAAAAAAAGGGGGGGGGGATAGGATTCCCTTATTTCGGGGCCATTTTTTTGAAATGTGTTAATATTGAGACACTTAAGACTTTTTTTTGTTAAGCCCACTGCCTAGTTGCAGATTGTATAATTGAGCCATTTAGTTTACCATGTTTACAGAACCAAGATATAGAAGGATATATATATATATATTTAAGTGGCTTGTCGTCTTGTAGTTATTTTAGCAACGACAACACAAAAATCTAACCGTTTATAATCTCAAGAACGGAACAATACTCAGATTAAGAAGAACACGATTTATTCCGACACTGTTGTTACCATGATGAAGTATTTTTTTGTCAGCTTGGGAATGTGCATGTCTGTGCATTGCAATCTAGTTATTTAAAGTTTACACTTAATTCGTTTGAATTACTAACTAGCCTATTATAGTTGCGGATTGAATGGTTAGACTAATTTCGTATACCTGTGGTCATTTAGCGTGTTTAAATGAACAAAGAAAATAATTCAATAATTTGTTGTTGTTTTTAAAGTGCAAATCGTTGAATGGCTAGTGCACTAAGTGCACCTGTGAATAGATGGATGATACGACATCCCGTGAAGAGAACATTTTGTGATGGTGACAACGCGTAATTTTTGTCTGACTTTAAAAATCACACACATACGACCCATCAAAAAAAGTAATTGTGTGTTGGTAAACTATAAACAAAATTGGAAATATATACCGGGTACAATCTGCATGAATGTGGTACATTCACCTTGACTAACGTCATGCGCTGGTTTCAGCGGCGTAGCAAAGGGGGGGGGGTGGCACTTTTAATCCTTATAGTAGAGTGGTGGCATTTTTCGGCCGGCTGCAGAGGGTTTCTTTTTTTTTTTTTTTTAGAAGGGGGGCGACACAGATCTTTCCCCACCCCGGGTGGCAAAAACCACCGTTACGCCCCTGCCCGGGGAACAGTGGGCATCTCCGATTTTGTTGGCCACCTTGATTCCTTCTTAGGCTGCAGAGGGTTTCTTTTTTTTTTTTTTGTAGAAGGGGGGCGACACAAATCTTGCCCCACCCCGGGTGGCAAAAACCACAGTTACGCCACTGACCGGTGAACAGTGTGCATCTCCGATTTTGTTGGCCATCTTGATTCCTTCTTTTAACCGCGCGGATGCTCTATCAATAGATCCGCGCCATTAAAGGACAAACCTTGTAATATTATTATTTTCAAACATGCAAAAAAAAAACAAAACATTTCTCGTGAATCATTGTGGCATTAAGTTTTATCCAGTTGGACGATTGACCAGTAGAATTGGATCTGATTATTTTTGTTACACAGCTGTAAGCTACTAATATCTCAATATATATTTATATATATATATATTATCTTTAATGACATGAAAGTTTTTTTTATTGCAACTTTTCACTGTGTGCTTAAATAAAAATTGCAACTTGGCAGTATTATTGTGTGTGCTTAAAATTGAAACTTAAAATATCTCAAATATTTCTTTGTTAAAGACTAGTTTAGATTATTTTAAATGAAATGAACGGGTTTTGAGTTGTTGTACTTTTGTGTGTTTAATACAATTGAAACTTGGGGAGTATTTTGGTGTGTGCTTCCATTCAACAAGTTTGTTTGTTGAAAATTGAAACTAGTTTTTAGATTAATAGCATATCATAACACTGTAACTGTTTTTTTTTTTATAAGTATTCGTAGGGGAAGCATGTTTCCTGTTGCTTCCTGCGGCTGCTTTTCGTTCGCAGTGAATAATCCTAAAGAATATTAAGATACGTAGTTATGACAACGCCGATACCAACAGGCAAAGTTAAATTTAACATAATTATTTTACAACACAATGACGTCACAAAGAAAAAAACTGATACGTTGTCTTGTTGAACATATCTACATTTTTAATTTGTTGTATTTACACAAAGTTAAATAGTGAGCAATGGCATGCATAATCGATTCATTCAAAATATTCACAATTCAATAGATTTCATCAGACAAAACTCAGATTCACATCAATGACACAATCATGAATGATATAACCAAACAAAAAAAAAAAAATATTTATCAAGCACTCATTCAATGCGTGCGCGAAGTACATTGAGAGTACATGAAAGTACTGTGGTTTTGGGTGGGATAGGGTTACTGCGAGCCATGTCAAACAACAGCTCGTGACGCCATGTCATCATGTCCAACACTACTGTTCAACCTGGCATGTGATGAGGTACATCTTCGTGTAGATGCCATCGCCAGTGAGCCATTAATTCATATGGAACACATTGAGCAAATGTGCGATTATAATCAGTTTTACGACACAGGGGCAAATATTGCATTGGGGCAGAATGCATATACATAGAGATTTTGTCCAGGCTAAAGAAAATAGAACTTCTACAGTTGGAAAAAGCCTAAGATAATTTAAAAGTATTTAAAAAAACATAACAAAAATAGAATATTTATATATGTATATATATATATTTGAAGAAATATTGAGCACTAAAATCATTCAGAAGACAAGTACACATAAAAACCATTTATAAAACAAATATATTAAGCTGCAATGTAACAGCAACTAGTTTCTTTATCGTGGACATGCATGGTTGAAAGCACTCAAAAAAAAAAAAAAAAATTGCAATGGCTAGGTAGTCCTTCAGTCTACCTATTCGGTAAATATCTGCACAATGCAGTGTGCATCACCCAATGGGTGGTGAAAGCTGTGCGGTGCACACCGCAAAGGAAGACTTGGTCGGTACTATATATATATATATGGCAGGGGCGTTAAGGAGCATTAAACCAATGTCCTCACTGTGAAAGGCAGAGGGTATCACCATTCTCGCTGTGAACACTTATGGTAGGGTGAAGGGGGTAGGCAGGTAACAACAACCATGGGCGGCGACTTTTAAAAAAAAAGAGGGGGGGGGGGTTGCGGGTTTTAAAAGCTTAAAACAAGATTCATTAAAACATGTTTTTTTTTTTTCAAATTTTTTCACAACCTGCCCCCCCCTAATATCACCATTCTCGCTGTGAACACTTATGGTAGGGTGAAGGGGGTAGGCAGGTAACAACAACCATGGGCGGCAACTTTTAAAAAAAAAGAGGGGGGGGGTTGCGGGTTTTAAAAGCTTAAAACAAGATTCATTAAAACATGTTTTTTTTTTTCAAATGTTTTCACAACCAGCGCCCCCCTATGGCGCCAGTTACTGACTAGAAACCTCATGGCAAGTACCTGCATCGTAGTCGCAGGTAGCTTCAAGGCAAATCACACTTTCAAAAACAACCCAACAACGCCATTAGTATACATGTCATAATGGGAACAACAGTGCATACAAGAACATGCTAACTGACATGTTCGAACCATTGACTCATTGAGCCTTTCGTTTGTTATACACGTAAATTTCTAGCGTGCTATGGAATAATAAACTATTGGAGTTTAACATAGCCACACACACACAAAACTTGGGACCATAACAATTTTTGGACATTTGAAAAACAAAATTTTTGGAGAGAGCAGCGTTGCTTTAAAAAAAAAAAACTATAAATAAAAATAGAAATGGACATTTGCAAGATATTTGAGCGAAATAAGGAAAAGATTCCAAAAAAAAAAAAAAAAAGTTTGCAGATGTCACGTCATCAAAAGACGTGAGGGAGACAGATATCAGATTAATGCAGTCAAGACTCTATACAGTCGAGTACTGTCAGTAGCATTCACTTATCGCTGGGCTACGTATTGCTCAGATTTTAAATTATATTTACAAGTTTCATTTTGAGAAGCGAGAGCCTCTCCCCCGTTCAGACAGCAGAACTGGCGCGGATTTGGACGTTTGAAATATTTTTTAGCATTGGGCATAAACAATATTTTAAAAAAAATAAAAATAATAATAATGTGAAGGGAAAAAAATACTTACAATTATCACGGAATGTTCTAACATCAGCTCAGTTGCCTGAACCAATCAAATCACTGAGATTATTTCCTGTTTTACCCCATAAGTGACAGGCAGTAAGGTTTATAATCTCCTTTGAATATCATTTTTTTATGCAGCTGGCTATCTTAAATAATTGGAATGATAAGCTGATAGATCATTTTTATCACCAAATTATGGCACAGGTGCAACAATTAGGGTGGTGAATTATACGATTGGAAATTTTTGTTTTTAAATGAGCTATCACATTTGATTTCAAATATTTAAGATGGCGGCACCTTTGGGGTAGCAGTAAAGAAATCGGTTGCTTGAATATATTTAAAAAAAAATAGTAATGATTGACCATAAAAAAAAAAGTGGATTGGAAGCAGTTGCAATTAGAAAGTTTTCAAATATCTAATACAAAAATGTCTAAGGGTTTCTAAATATCTTCTGAGTTATTGGCATTAACACACTATGTGTTTCATCAGCAACAACTTTCTCAAAAAAAAAAAAAGTGGATACCTCAGACGTGTCCATTTCTTTTGACCTACATTAACACAAACAGGAGCTACTCCAATAATCTTGTGAAAAATCTAATTTGCGCTTTCAGTGTCCTCTAGTGATATTATCTTTTGAATGGTTTCTTGAAAGTTCCGGTCTTGGATCACTAAGTCAGCAACACACCTCTCTCTCTCTCTCTCTCTCTTTGTCCATAAGGCTCGAGGTTTATTTAATGTTCATTAAGAGAAAAGGTCCCTTCTCACGTTCATGTAGAAGGTCACCTCGTGACAGGACCCATCGTCTCCGATATTGACGTTCTTGTCGACCCTGGGGCTCACGGCGATGGAGACGAGGTCCAGCTCGCCGGCCACCACGTCGTTCTGCAGCAGGTCCAGAAACAGCCGCCTGGCCACGGGCTTGGGGTCCCGCGACAGGGACAGGCGGGACCTCTTGACGAACGACACGTGCTTAGGCTTCCTGGGGGCCCGGCTGGCGTCCAGCACGAGGGGCACGGGCAGCTCCTCGGGGGCGTCGCGCTCCGCGCAGAGGCGTCGCCGGGCGGCAATGTTGTAGTAGATGGGCACGGGGCGTCCCGCGCCGCCAGAGTGGATTCTGGTGGAATGCTGTGATGGGATCACGCCATCCTCATCATCACTGGGATTGGGCCTGGACTTCTTGGGTGCGGGTGGGGCTGGGGGCATGTTCCTGTGAGAGAAGAGAAAAATGACACAAGTTAGCAATTGGAAAGGAAATTCTCTTTTTAAAAGGGGGAAGTATTGAACCCACAGGTTTGGTCGGGAAGACCATTCAGGCATTGGATGACTGCAGGTTTGTGTCGGGAAGACCATTCAGGCATTGGATGACTGCAGATTTGTGTCGGAAGACCATTCAGGCATTGGATGACTGCAGGTTTGGGTTGGGAAGACCATTCAGGCATTGGATGACTGCAGGTTTGGGTCGGGAAGACCATTCAGGCATTGGATGACTGCAGGTTTGGGTCGGGAAGACCATTCAGGCATTGGATGACTGCAGGTTTGGGTCGGGAAGACCATTCAGGCATTGGATGACTGCAGGTTTGGGTCGGGAAGACCATTCAGGCATTGGATGATGGCGTGGGGAATCAATATTAACCATGGATGATGGAAATGAAAAAGGCAAGCAGGGAAAAAAAACCTGCTGCTATAAATATAACTTAGGGGGATCACCCTTTAAGAACGTCACAGCATTTCGTCCAATTTTCGACCCTCATAACCCCCCCCCCCAATCAAAAAACTCTTTCCCTATAATCTATTCGTCATATCAACATTGTCAAAACATCGTGACCACCCAACCCCGAACATTTTTAATTTGACCTTTTCCTTATATGCACGACAATAATTTGTGAGATGCAATCTCACAATTTAACTCTTAGGAACACCACGCGACTATTCTATCATTGTACTTTACACGTTGGAAACAATATTTCAAATCAAAGAGGGAAAAAAAAAAAATCAAACAACATCACCCCAGCAGGTGTTTGCGAAATAGATAAGTCTTCACGTTTTTCTACTGTTTCTACTGTTCCGGGAAGCAGCATTTTTGTTGCGCCCGTGTTTATGTGGTGTGCTGTATTTTGGCGGAGTTCGTAATTTTGGTTAACTGTAACACACATCGTGACCGCATACACTGTGCAGTCTTAAAATTCCACAGCTAAGTCCCCCAACTCAGTGACAATGCCCCCCCCTCCCCCGACCGTCCCTTGATCCGTTCTGGAGTCAGTGGAGCGTAGCAACAATAACAAACAGTTATCGGCCAGCAGACGGCCTGGGGGAGGAGGAAGGGGGGAGGGGGAGGATGGCTGGGCATGAAACGGGGGGGACCGGGTTTTTGGTCAAGGATGTAACATGGACAATGGGGGTAGGCCTACTGCCCCTAGGGCGGGTTGGGTTTGAACCGGCTACCACCAGATCTTAGACCTGTCAACCTGGATGATACAACGTTATGGGTGGGGAGGTGGTTGTTAAGTTGCGCGTTCAGGGGTTTTCGGGAAAATATTCGCGCCAGAGAGCCAAAGAAATATAAATTTATTATTGAAGTCAATTAAGTTTTAATCGAAAAATAATTTGATGCGTGCTATTTGATAAATGGCTGATATTTTAAAGATAAAATTAAAAATTTACACAACATGTAAGACATGTAAAATGTAGCTTTCAGTTGGTTAGGCGCTCTTCACCAATGGTTGGTTCTCAGGCGAAGTTGTTACACCCAAAGTTAATTATTTAGTTACGTAAAGTTAATAAGATACTGCCAGCTAGTTACATTAAGTTACGACTCTCGTCTTAAATATGCCTATGAGTTGGACAGATAATGACAGCGCTGAAGCAAGGCAAGGACTACAACTTAATTGTGAGTCCAAAAAAACAAAAAAAATGTTTAGATATCGCGTTGTTGTCGCACTCCAGTCTCCTATTCTTAAAAAGGATGTAGCATTTATTGCTCCCCTGTCCTAGCAGCGCAGTGCATTAGTTATGTTGCTGTCGTTGTTATTAAAGTGAAGCTAAGTTTGAAAATTTATTGAAAAATACCACTCACCACCGGTTGTCACAGTAATCTCCAGCAATGACGTTATTGTTCAGGTCTGCCATCTCCGAATCTCGAGTCGTCGCCAACAGGAAAATCACGGCCAACAAACTAGTCACAGCACACCACAAGACGGCAAAGCAGCTCCAGCAACAGCAACAACAACAACTACCACTACGACACACAACTCCCGTGTTAGCCGCGTCCAAATTGTTAAGAGATTTGCTCATCGATCGTTCGAATCAAACAGTGTAGTGTAGAGTAGCGATTAGTATCAGGTTTTTAGGACACAAGTCTGAAACAAGTTAAGCGCTAAGTTATTTTCTTTAAACTAAAAAGTATGTATAATACTCTAAGCGTTCACGCACTATATATAGCAAGTGAATCAGTTGGAAACTACACAGCTAGCTTGGTTAGAGGTAATCCAAATGTAAGAAGTGACCAGCCACTATGACACAACCCCAGGAAATGTTACGCTAGATATAGCCGCCTCCCGCGTTGACCAGGCGGTAAGGGTGGGGGGGACTAGGGGGGAGGGGGAGACGACGCTTCGGTTTGATTGGTCGCCGCTGACGTCACGCCGGTCAATGGACGCAGGGGGGAAAAAAAGAGAGGCGGGGCCTCGTCATTGAAGTCCGAACGTAGGAGGAGGTGGAATACGGGGCCTCGTCATTGAAGTCCGAACATAGGAGGAGGTGGAATGGGTGGGGGGGGGGAGTGAGTGGGGGGGCTGGTGATACACTTGGGGGGTAATTACGGGTCTCTTCATTAGCCCCGCGCGCGGGTGGACGTGTTTGGCTGGCTGTGACAGCTTCGAGAGAAGTAGGTCACTGGGAAACCGCGGGAAAAAAAAGAAATCCCCCCATCTAAATAGTAGTGACCTTGAACACCCGGTAACGCTCGCTCATCATCAGTGAGTTAGTTTTTTTCCATTGGCCTTTTTTTGGGGTTGGGGGGTGGGGGGGTGTGGGGGTTTGGTGGGGTGGGGGGGGGGTAAACTCCAATCGAAGGCCGGTAATTTTGATAGTCTGTCACCGCGTGCGATTCTGGATTGGACTCTGGTCACCCTTCATTAATTAATAAATTTTATCAATGAAATAGACAGATCGCAACTCATGATGAGTCCTTCTCGAATCAATTAACCAACACTGTGTGAGTGGGTTATGTTAAGCACAAGGGTCAAGGGTTGTCTCGGTGTCGGGGCCTTAATTAGAAGTAAACAAGCAGACGTGTTCAATGATATAATTACTTGTCTGCTGTCTCACCCCCAACGCCCCCTCCAACAAAAAAAAAACAAAAAAAAAAACAACCTCAATTGAATTTTTAAAAAGGCGTGTAAATAGTAAATAGATGTGTAAACAAAAATATAGCAATAGAAGAATATATAGGAATAAAAAAAAAAATTCTGATCGTAACAAAGAATTACTGTAACAGTGGTAACAGTTAACTATGTGACGCAGCAGCTAAAGGCTACAGTTAGCATAAATAAGTTATTTTTTATAACAACATTCTCGTGGCTCGTTCATGACTTAACATGTGTGCTGAGACAGAGAAAAACCAGACAGCACCACAAGACACCCAAAGAAAATAAGGGATTACGCTGAGAGACTATTATTTAATCATGAGACCCCATGTAAAATGATATTAATAATTAGAGGACTGGAAATGAATTTGCACCATTTAAGTAACTGGCCTCCCATGATTTTTTTTTTTCAAAGCATTACGGCCAATTATTAGATCCATAATAAACAACCCAGCCTTTATATCCATGATATCCACGACCGCACGGGTCAGGGCGACGGATGGGATGGATGGCACGCGGCGCATGTGAGTGTCTTAAATCATGGATTAATGTAGAGATCAGTGGTTCTTAACCCATTCAAGCCTATTGGCGAATAAGTATTCTTGTACAGATGGTCTCAAACTGTCATGTAACTGTCGTGAAACTGCACTATCCAGTCTGAGTTCATGCTGAGAAGGTCTTTGTATTTCCCTTATATTTGAGTATAAATATGTATACCAACCCACTGGAGTATATATAGGTATACCAACCCACTTGAGTATATATAGGTATACAAACGCACTTGAGTATATATATATATATATATATATATATATATATATATATATATATATATATATATATATATATGTGTGTGTGTGTGTGTATACCAAGCCACTCACTCCCTCACGCTAACATATCAGATGGCACACAGAGAACGCTGGTAATATATATATACAAACACACATAAGTATATATATATATATATATATATATATATATATATATATATATATATATATATATATAAATATATGTGTGTGTGTGTGTGTATACCAAGCCACTGACTCCCTCAAGCTAACATATCAGATGGAACACAGAGAACGCTGGTTTAGTTAAATTATCAGACAAGTTAACTTTCTCAACCTGTTGATCGTGTTGGATGCATCCACGTCAATGTATATCCAGGTCCAGGTCTGTTCATTGCTCAACAGTTATTGAAAACATGATTTATGTTCTATCTGTTTATACGTCATTGCCATAAATAGCAGCGGTGACCTATGTTCTGAATGTCATTTCCAAAAATAGACACAGGGAGCTAAGTTCTGAAGGTCATTGCCAAAAATAAAGAGAGGCAACTACAAGTTCTGAAGGTCAAAGCCATCATTAGAGACAGTGATTTAATTTCTGAAGGTCTTTGACATAAAAGAGACAGGGAACTACGCGTTCTGAAGGTCAATGCCATAATTAGAGGCAGTGAAATAAGCTCTGAAGGTCATTGTCATAAACAGAGGCAGTGAAATAAGCTCTGAAGGTCATTGTCATAAGAAGAGACATGGAACTACACGTTCTGAAGGTCAAAGCCATAATTAGAGGCAGTGAACTAAGTTCTGACGGTCATTGTCATAAACAGAGGCAGGGAACTTGACGTTTTGAAGGTCATTGCCGTCATTAGAGGCTGTAAACAAATTTCTTGTGGTCATCTAAGGCGCATGTACATGCGTTCAAGAGTTAGTATAGAACAACACGTTCACTTAAGTATTGTTGTTTTGCGTACAAATGATGCTGTGCACCACTGTTTCCCCATGCTGGGGTGCTCGCAACCCCCAGGGGTGACGATATAACATTTTGGGGCGCGCGAGGGGAGGGTATTTTTAGATCAGAGGAGACATACATTTTAAGTCATAAAACACATTTGTTTTTTATCTATTTATAAAAATGTATCCTTTGATATTTCTCTGTTTGTAATAGTTGAACGTTTATTTTCAAGTGGTCTTCGCAATTCAATAAAGAAAGTAGAAATTCATGCACAGGTTAGGGACAATATATAAACAGGTTCGAGGTGATACGCAAGCTGGCTAGAGGTGGTGTACAAAAGGGTGAGAGCTCATGTAGGCACTGGTGAGATGAGATTATGCACTCTTTAATGAGTGATGTATGCACAGGGTCTCGGGTTGGCGCAAGTCCTGGGGTAGCTTGAGTTTTTGGAACCCATGGGCGGGGTCTCGATTTTGGCACCCTCCTGGACGAAAACCACAATGCAAACGGAAGACACATTGAAAATAATAATAATAATAATAATAATAATAATAATAATAATAATAATAATAATAATAATAATAATAATAATAATAATAATAATAATAATAATAATAAGTATAGCGCCGCCTTAAAATTAGTGCCACCCAGGATGACCCCCCCCCCTCCCCCACCCCCCCCCCCCACCCCCTCTTTTCCTACCCCCGTGGATAGCGGCGATAGATATGCTGACTGTTGACAGGTGCAATACATTTTATTCGTATATAAAGCTACGAGCCCTTGTTTGCTGTGTCTGTTATTCCATGTCCATATCAATGGTGATAAATTTCCGTTCTCTCGCACACACACACATAGACTTGTTAAAGCCGTATTTGTAATTTTGTGTGTGTGTGTACATTCCTACTCTCTGACTCATCGCGTCTCCGACTGTCCCCCCCCCCTTCATTTACCACCCATTGTTTATTTGCTCTAACACTTGGAGAGACAACGAGAGACAACGAGAGACAGCGAGAGTTCACGTCAACCAATAAAAAAACAAAACAAAAAAGAAGAAGAAGCCGGCAGAATCAACAGCTCCAATGGTCAACACAGCGGACTCTCCAGAAAGTCAACAAGTCAAGTGCCGCAGTAAGCCTTAATCTGCTATACACCTCATGCTGTGATCATAAAACCTGCACCGGGCTGTGCTAGAAATAAGTGGAGTAGCCAGACTCTGTGACGCCCCGTGGGGTGGGGGGGCTGGGAGGGGGTGTGGTCCTTTACTTTTCCACCCTTTCTTCACGAAAACCACAAAAAAAAAATAATTAAAAACATACAGAATACATATAATACACACATTTAAATGAAGTGTATAATGTATGAAGTTGATCAACCTCCTCCCAGTTTACCAGTTTTTCCACATCACTTCTCGCACAGTGGCCATATAGTGGTGCCGGTTACATGCTATAATAACCAAAATCATTTCTTTATAGCAGTATGCTTTTTGTAGTGAGTTACTGCAGATCATATTATAGTGCAATGCAAAGCGTTCTCATCGGAAGTAGGAAGTGATGGATCTTGGGGGGGAAGAGGTGTTCTTCTGAGGACAGAATTAAACTAGGTAAATCTTGGCCCTTCTAGCCGTAAGCTCAGATACAAGACAGTGGTTTCACAAACTTATTTGCCCCACACGACAGCCTGCAAGGGTCAAAACCTGACACCCTTCCCCCTCCCCTGACTTTTTTTTTTCACACTTAGCAGAAGATCCAAAATAAAGGTCCCATCATGGACCATGGAGCCGTTAGCAATGTTTGCATTCTCTTTTTCTTGGGTTGTTTATACATGTACGTCATAGTTCAATGTTGGGGTGGGGGGGGGTGAGACTTAAAAACGCCAGTTCTTTGTAAAGCAATCAATGATAAACAAAAAACAATGGTTAATTTTAAATAACTCTCATGACAAGCATTTCCCGCACCCCACCCCCCCCCCACCATTTTCTCTAAATTTTTCAAATATCTCCTATCTCAGAGAGTATACCCCCCCCCCCCCCCCCCCCCCCCCGCAATATTCTTCGTACGCCCCATTTTTGGGAATCACTGGGTACAAGACATTTCATGTATATAAATCAGGCCTGCATAACTCAAAATGTAAGGCTGTAAGGTGGGCCGTAATAATTTATGAAAAACTTGTGCGGGCCAAAAGAAAAATAGGACAGTGGGGACTGCTATTAAGAAAATAATAAGAATAAAGAATATTTCGTTACTTCGCCGTCCACAAAGTGGGTGCTGCCGGGCCGTATGTTGTGCAGGCCTGATGTAAACACTATGGTAAGTTATACGTGAGTGCAAATAAGAATTATTTGCGTTTGGGCGGGTTTGGGGGGGGGTGGGTATTATTCTGTTTGCGTGACTCACGGACCATGGTCAAGTTAAACCAGTATTTAAAAATATTCGGCCGTCCTCTTGTTGACGGGCGATGACCAGGTCCTGTTAAATGAGATCAAGTTAACTTCGCTGGGCCCTTGACTCCATGGGCCCCCCCCCCCAGACAGTTCCCCTGTAGACTTTGACAATGTCGATCAGACGACCGACTAAACAACAATCGTGAAATATTTCAACTTCCATCCATGGGTCATCGTGTACGCAGCGAATAAAAAAACTGCGTCAGGTGCCGATGATTTCCACCATCCGTATGTCTAGCAACAATTCATCTCCACCGATCAGCCATGGTCAATAATCGTCCATATAGACCCCTCATCATTCACAGCAGACAAAATTTCGAGCATGGTGTTATTTATGTATAGAAATTTGAGAACACTTTCTAGGGCATATCTGTATTTGCATTCATCAACTAATTATGAGAAGAATGTGATGTTTTAAAAAAAAATAATTAAAATATAATCTTTATATTATAACATAAATATGAATGGATTGGAACAGTAATTAGTAGCTCTGGTCAGACAGTCACCATTCCCCCATTGTGTTACCATTACACCATTGTGTCAACATTACCCCATTGTGTTACCATTACGTCATCATTCCCCCATTGTGTCACCATTCCCCCATTGTGTCAACATTACCCAATTGTGTCACCATTACTTCATTGTGTCACCATTACACCATTGTGTCACCATTACACCATTGTGTCACAATTAAACCATTGTGTCACTATTACACCATTGTGTCACCATTTCCCCATTGTGTTACCATTACCCCATTGTTTCATCATTACTCCATTGTGTTACCATAATCCCATTGTTTCACCATTACTCCATTGTGACACCATTTCCCCCATTGTTTCACCATATCCCCCATTGTGACACCATTTCCCCCAATGTTTCACCATTTCCCCCATTGTGACACCATTTCCTCCCTTGTGACACCATTTCCCCCATTGTTTCACCATATCCCCCATTGTGACACCATTTCCACCACTGTTTCACCATTTCCCCCATTGTGACACCATTTCCCCCATTGTGACACCATTTCCCCCATTGTAACACCATTTCCCCCATTGTGACACCATTTCCCCCATTGTGACACCATTTCCCCCATTGTTTCACCATATCCCCCATTGTGACACCATTTCCACCACTGTTTCACCATTTCCCCCATTGTGTCACCATTTCCCCCATTGTGACACCATTTCCCCCATTGTAACACCATTTCCCCCATTGTGACACCATTTCCCCCATTGTGACACCATTTCCCCCATTGTTTCACCATATCCCCCATTGTGACACCATTTCCACCACTGTTTCACCATTTCCCCCATTGTGACACCATTTCCCCCATTGTGACACCATTTCCCCCATTGCGACACCATTTCCCAAATTGTGACACCATTTCCCCCATTGTTTCACCATTTTCCCCATTGTTTCACCATTTCCCCCATTGTGACACCATTTCCCCCACTGTTTCACCATTTCCCCCATTGTGACACAATTTCCCCCATTGCGTATGGAGTTCTTATAAATTCATACTTATTACACACAGCACAAGAAAGGTCACGTGACCGGCTCAAAGATATCAAATATTTTATCAGTTGTGATTTGTAAGGAAATAATATCCAGGACACCGTGACATCGAGTCAATGTGTTGAAGGTCAAGGTGCTGACCTTGTGACCATGGGCGCCCGTGGGGGGGAGCAAGGGGGCACTTGCCCCCCCCCCCTGGATTGATTGGATACATTTTTTTAGATAAAAATAGACAAAAAAATTATTAAAGTAAAGAGAAAAAAAAGAGAAAGTAACTAAGCTGATGTCCTGTCCGTTCGTTCACTATACTAATACGCTACAGTAAATTAAAACTACATTAAAACATTACTAAAAAAATTTTGCCCCGACCCCCCCCCCCTGAAAGTTAATCGATTTTTTTTGCCCCCCACCCCCTAGAAAGCTGTCTGCGGGCGCCCATGCTTGTGACCTTTGAATTTAACCTTTTAATATCTGGAATTTAAATCGGTCTTGTGATAACATATTCGGTTGACAATGATCAAGACATGTTTTCGATTCAGGAAAAAGTTACTCTAAATCTTGAAATCATTCAAAGACGGGAAACGAACATGGCGACTGACATCTGCTCGAGTTAACACTTTTTAACCAAGTCCTTGCAGCTTTCGTTACATCTTAGTCGTATTAATATAGTATTAACTGAAAACATTTTATGATGAGATCGAACTATAATCATTTCTTCACCCCCCCCCCCTACCCGGTTTTTCTTCTTTCCCAACCAATCCTATTTTTCTCCCAACCCCCATTTTTTTTTTTTTTTTTTCCTCCATATCTTTTTTTTTTTTTTTTTTTTAAACAAGTGTGGGATTTTTACAGGTGACTTTAGTCGGATGACGTCATTTGGTCCTTCCAAGGTGACTAAGTCGAACCACCACGCGCCAAAAATCATGCTTTTTTTTAAAAAAATGAAGTGACCACGCGCTGCTGCGATAAGCTTGGACCACGTTGGAGACCCACGCGTGTGTCCCCCAGCTTGTCTGAGAGTTGTATTGACAAACATCGCCATGGTTACACTAAAAACAAATGCGGACTCGGAAAAACCCGCTCTCTATCAAGCATTCGTCGCTAACCCAACGTTGTGGCGCATTTTCAACGCCACATTTTTATTTTCCCGATCAGCAAATCCCCCCCACCCCCAACATTTTTTTTTCTCGCATAATCTCGCGTGCTTCTCTTACCCGAAACCGTCCACTTAACAAAACCAACCCGACGGCGAACAAAAGATCAGAGATACAATAGTATTTTGGAAGCTGGCGCCACGGAGGCGAGGTAGACTAACTAGGAACAATGGCTGCGCCGCCCCTGCGACAATGGATTAAAGCATTTCAACGGCCACATTGTGACTTTATTTTAAAAAGGCAGCGGAACATTCAGGCTTTTGAATGTTAATGCCGCAAAAAAAAAAAAAATAAAAACCATTTTTCACGGGGGGGGGGGGGGGGGGATTACTGACTTACCACATCGAACGTGGTTGTCCTTCTTGACAAATCAAAACTATTCAGCGACAATAAAAATCTCAACTCTGACAACAACCACGCGTCGAGCTTCATTTTAAAAAAAAAAAAAATGTTTAACATCAAGGATGACCAATCTGGTTTCATTTTACGGAACAAATCAACAAAACTCGAAAAATATCGGTTAAAGGTATATAAATCCTGGTAAAAGTATATCCGAGTTGTGTGCACAAATTTAAACAACGTTTGAGACCCATTTCACCGATGTGAACAGTTTTCTATAAGTGAGTGTTTGGGGTATTCACGTTCTGTCTTGCCCGGTCCATTGCGGGCGGCGAGATCAGTAGACCCGGAGACTTTTGATCCCAACAATGCCCGGATAATGACCGCCCGGTGATTTTAATTTTTACCCGGTGTCTAGGTGGAACGTGTGCATGCGTGTGTGTGTGTGTTGTCACACGTCTGTGTGGTGTAATGGATTCAGGGGTGGGGTGGTGAAAGGGGCTGGTTAATATTACATCTGTTGTGTATAAGAGCGCTGTAGAGAATGGATACGTCAGAAATATGGTATGCTGTGTCCATCAAAGTCATGTCCATCCAAGCTATGTCCATCCAAGCTATGTCCATCCAATTAATGTCCATCCAAGTTATGTCCATCCAAGCTATGTCCATCCAAGCTATGTCCATCCAAGCTATGTCCATCCAAGCTATATCCATCCAAGCTATATCCATCCAAGTTATGTCCATCCAAGTAATGTCCATCCAAACTATGTCCATCCAATTAATGTCCATCCAAGCTATGTCCATCCAAGCTATGTCCATCCAAGCTATGTCCATCCAAGCTATGTCCATCCAAGTAATGTCCATCCAAGCAATGTCCATCCAAGCTATGTCCATCCATGCTATGTCCATCCAAGCTATGTCCATCCATGCTATGTCCATCCAAGCTATGTCCATCCAAGCTATGTCCATACAAGCTATGTCCATCCAAGCTATGTCCATCCATGCTATGCCCATCCAAGTTATGTCCATAGAAGGTATAGGCGCGTTAGATGGGCTTTATTTTTAATGAGAGTGGTGGAAGTTTGGGCCCATCATTTCGCAGGTAGTGATGTTTTACTCTGACCCCCATCAAACCACAGTTGATGGGTAGTTTAATAAAAAAACCATAATAACTAATGTGATGCATGGTTGATGTGAGCCTTTTCACATAGTCTCAAACTGCACTCATATAACCCTAATGAATAAAGATATACTGTCTCCGACTTTGGGAGATTATGTGATGAGACCGGGGGGAGGGGGGCCTCACCTTACTCAAAGTTCAAAGTCTTACATAAGCTCTTACAGATCACTAAGGTTTCATAACGGAATATAATGAACACAAAAGCTGCATGCATACAATGGCATAATCTATGAAGAGTTGTTTTTTTAAAGCTATCAGCAAATATCTCAATAATGTGTAGCATTGCGAAATGATTATCAAATGAAAGATCAAGTTCTTTTTGGCAATAATCAGTCCAATCACCTCGTGTAAAATTAAGAGTAAGAGTGAGCGTAAGAGCCAGAGTAAAAGTAAAGGTAGAGCCTCTACCTCTACTAGAGGTAAAAGTAAGTGCAAAGTAAGATTAAGAGTAAAAGTAAGAGTAAAAATAAAATTAAGAGTAAAAGTATGAGTAAAGTAAGAGTAAAAGTAAGAGTAAAAGTAAGAGTAAAAGTAAGAGTAAAAGTAAGAGTAAAAGTAAGAGTAAAAGTAAGAGTAAAAGTAAGAGTAAAAGTAAGAGTAAAAGTAAGAGTAAAAGTAAGAGTAAAAGTACGAGTAAAAGTAAGAGTAAAAGTAAGAGTAAAAGTAAGAGTAAGAGTAAAAGTAAAAGTAAAAAGTAAGAGTAAAAGTAAGAGTAAAAGTAAGAGTAAACAGTAAAGAGTAAAAAGTAATAGTAAGCGTAAAAAAGTAAGAGTAAAAGTAAGAGTAAAGTAAGATTAAAAGTAAGAGTAAAAGTAAGAGTAAAAGTAAGAGTTAAGTTAAAAGACCCTTGGACAAAATTGTTAATGTTTACGAAATGAATGGGCCTGACATATCCAGAGCTCAATACACACGCGTACAGATTGAACTAGTTTTGATTACCGAAAGTTGATGTATACAATAAAAGTAACTTATGCCTATGCCTGTCTAAGACAGGGATTAACTTTGTTAAAAGAGTTTAGACAGTTAACACGCTGTCATCAGCTGTTTGTATGCATTTCATCCTATAGCAACAGATACCTATCTCATGGCAATCGTAAGTGGTTGCAGATGGCAGGCGTTTTGTAACGATTGGTGTCATGTAAGATACTTTTTTTTTTAATTTTAAAAGCCAGAAGATACCTACAACTGTATGTTATATGCCGATTAATTTACTAGAAATTCACATTTTTAAAAGAAAATATTCTAAAAATTCTATTTGATCCCCCTAGCCACACTACGCCCCACCCCGCTGGGGGGAAAAAAAAAATCAATTTCTTGATTTGCTAAATAAATTCTTAGTAACATTCCCCCAGTCACAGATGTGCTCATTTGGCTTATACAGAAAATGGCGCTCACAGATAAGGGCACATTTCCCCCTTTCCTTATTTTTTTAATTTTTTTTTTTTTTATTATTTTTTTTTTGAATTAAATTTTTAAGTGTCCATTTCTCGTTTTTTTATTCGTTGTTATCACCAACACCAACACAGGACATAAGAGTTTTCATTGACTTTGTACAAAACGTAAGCAAGGAATGAAATCTGAAGAGTATGTTGTTCTTTGAGATCAAATAAGAGACGTTCAGATTCTTTTTATTGCTCCAAGAAAATAAAAGTCTTTTTTTTTTTNACATACTTTAATCAAGACATTTTACGTTTACAGCACTTGAGACACAAGACATCCCTGGGCCCCTGCAGGTAGGGGCAAGATGGGGCACTTCCCCCCCCCCCTCTGGATTGATTGGATAAAAATTTTTTTAGACAAAAATAGACCAAAAGTTTATTAAAGTAAAGAGAAAATAAAGAGAAAGTAACTAAGCTGATGTCCTGTCCGTTCGTTCACCATACAAATACGCTACAGTAAATTAAAATTACATTAAAACATTACTAAAAATTGTTTGCCCCCTCACCCTAGAAAGTTAATCGATTTTTTGCCCCCCACCCCCCTTAGAAAGTTTTCTGCGGGCGCCCATGAAGACAACTTAAGTAGTTTTCCACCGTAATACTGCGCCAAGCATATGCAATAAAAAAACAACCAAAAAAAAACAACAACAGCAACTTGTTTTATTAAAAAAAATGTCGATTCCCTTTTAAAAAAAATTTGAAAATAACTTCATTTAATACATCAGCAGTCCATGAAATTCCTTGGTGACAATAATGAAGTGATTTGTGACCATTTAGGTTTGGTGAATGCTGGGGGGGGGGGGGGGAACGACTGTAGGGTAACTCCGTACGTGGGGCAAAGGTAAATCCAGAGGGGAGAAAAAAAAAAAGATGTTTTCTAAAAAAAAAAAATAAAAAAAAAAAAACAGCGTGTCATCCCTCATTGACCGGCCACAACAACATCTGAAAGTTACAAGTTACACACCGAACGCCCGGCGACAATTTCCCCCCATTGACTTGTTGCGGTCAAGTGACCTTACGGTCGAAGTCTTGACATTGACCTATAAAACCTCCCCCCCTCCCCCCCCCCCACGGCCGCTCGGCCCCTCCACTCTCCCCTATCGTTGCACTTTTTGACTGGACTCTTCGTTACCGGTCTATTCAGTGACTCGTTGACGATGATATGGCCCGGGGGGTGGGGTGGTGGAAAGATGAACAGACGTTGAAAATTATGCAGCGTGTACAGCTGGTAATACGCTCTGACAGTTTAAAAGCATTAGTCATGTCGAGTCTTGAATAGTGTTCCTTCTCCTCATCTGTATGCAGTAATACCTCCATGGACTTTGCCATTAGTACATTATGGTTACACATTAAGGCGTTTAGCGAACTCTGTGAGCCGTAAAGTAAATATTTGGAAGCAGACTCCAGTAGCGTTTCAATCGCAGTAATTATTGCCAGAATGTGGTCAACTGAGTAATACTAAATGTCAACTATGTATTTTAAAAAAATGTTATAGAAATTTTAATGCCTTTACTTTGATGCCATTGACCATTGGTCAGACCAATTGTCGGAAAAGCACGGCAATTTGGCGACCTGAGGAGAGCGGTCACAAAAATCGGGTTTGACTCCGAAAAACCTGGAAAGAAATGTGGCTCTCAATTTTTTTAAAAAATCATTCTGCTGCTGACTTTTTTGTGTGTGGCTCTTTTGACAAATGAGCTTGGCGCCCCCTGGGGGGACTGGAGGGGGGAGGGGGGGCTTGACAAACCCACCAGACGAAACAAAATTATTCAAAACAAAAAAATTAAAGACCATAACGCCATAAGATGCTCCTATCAAGGTTTAACGTCACATCTGTCACCAGAGACTAAGCATCCCACAATAATCTGCAAATAGCCCCCCCTCCCATCCCCTTTTTATTTTTATACATGGGGTGCGCACGGCCTACTTAGCCCGCTTTGGGAAAGGGAGGGGGGGGTCTATAACTGTTTAGACTTCCCACTTCCCCGAAGTGCAATGGAAATTAAACGGTTTTCCAATGGTCTCCAATGGTATCCAATGGTATGATGGATCAAACAACCAAACAATTTACAACAGAAAAAGGAATGACAGACCTACAGACCAATGGTATGATGGATCAAACAACAAACAATTTACAACAGAAAAAGGAATGGCAGACCTACAGACCAATGGTATGATGGATCAAACAACAAACAATTTACAACAGAAAAAGGAATGACAGACCTACAGACCAATGGTATGATGGATCAAACAAACAAACAATTTACAACAGAAAAAGGAATGACAGACCTACAGACCAATGGTATGATGGATCAAACAAACAAACAATTTACAACAGAAAAAGGAATGGCAGACCTACAGACCAATGGTATGATAGATCAAACAATCAAACAATTTACAACAGAAAAAGGAATGACAGACCTACAGACCAATGGTATGATGGATCAAACAACAAACAATTTACAACAGAAAAAGGAATGGCAGAGACCTACAGATCGGAAGAACAAGGATGATATACTATTTATATAGGGGTTTGACCTGCTCTAAAGCTTTTAAGTAGATCCAGTGGTTCTCAACCGTTCCAAATGCTGGAACCCTTTAATACAGTTGCTCATGTTGTGGCGACCTCCAAACCACTAACGTATTTTTCGTTGATACTTCATAACTCTAGAGTTTATGCGTTTTCAGGTGGTCTCAGGCGACCTCTGTGAAAGGGGTAGCTATTTTGTCCAGGTAACAGGTAGCACTGTTACCCAGGAAATCTGGTAGCACTGTTGTTATCCAGGAAATCTGGTAGCAACTGTTGTTACCCAGGAAATCTGGTAGCACTGTTACCCAAGAAATCTGATAGCACTGTTACAAAGGCAAATTAAATGTCTCTCACAAACCCCCTTAAATGTCCTTTACACTTCACTCTAAATGTCATTCCCACCCCACTTAAATGACACTCACACTCTCAAATATTTCTCACATATCCCTTAAATGTCCCCCCCCCCTTTTTTTTTTTAAAAGCGGCACATCCCGACATGAGACGTCGCATTAGAATCACTCAGATCTTTGTATCCGTGAAGATCTTTGTACCAGTGAAGATCATTACACCAACAAAGACCTTTTCACCAACGAAAATCTTTACACTAACTAAGATCTTTGTAGCATTGAAGATCTTTATAGTAAAAATATCTTTGAACCAGTGAAAATCTTTGTGCCAACAGAGGTCTTTTTTTATTAACAAAAATCTTTGAACCATTGAAGATCTTTGTACCATTGAAGATCTTTTGTGTCGGTGAAGTTCTTTTACGAACGAAGATCTTTGAACAAACGAAGATCTTTTCTACTAGTGAAGACCTTTGTACCAACGGAGATCTTTTTACCAGCGAAAATCACTGTACAAGCAAAGTTCTCTGTACCGGTTGAGAGATCTATATTATATCATTTATGATCTTTGAACCAGCAAAGATCTCTGTACAAGATGATCTTTAAACCAGGTAAGGGCCCTCGGTAGCTGTGGGGATTCTTTGCGGCGTAGGTCTGTGTAGGTCTGTATCAACTCTCTGTGCCGGCGTACGCTAAAGGTCACTGTGCCGGCGTACCTGTCCCGTAGCAGCGTGTCACACCTCATTGCCCATTCATCACGCTAACCAATGTCCAGGGTTACACAGTCCACCCCCCTCCCCCCCCCCATCGCCCTTCGGCAATTTTCTCCCTTGATACACACACACACTCACGACCATTGACGCGTTACCGTCCAGTAAACCCTTACAGTGTTGTTCTTGACATGAGCTTAGTTGGCCTGCGCCTCTGACGTTTGTTGCGTCCCCCCCCCCTCTTTTTTTTTTAAACCGGTCACTAGTTACACCCCCATTCAGTGGCCGCCGTGACAGTAAAGAGCAGACGTGGCAGTAAAGAGCAGACGTGGCAGTAAAGAGCAGACGTGGCAGTAAAGAGCAGACGTGGCAGTAAAGAGCAGACGTGGCAGTAAAGAGCAGACGTGGCAGTAAAGAGCAGACGTGGCAAGAAAGAGCAGACGTGGCAGTAAAGAGCAGACGTGGCAGTAAAGAGCAGACGTGGCAAGAAAGAGCAGACGTGGCAGTAAAGAGCAGACGTGGCAGTAAAGAGCAGACGTGGCAGTAAAGAGCAGACGTGGCAGTAAAGAGCAGACGTGGCAAGAAAGAGCAGACGTTCCAATATCGGTTAAAAAGACGAGAGGCCTTATGACAGTTGAAAACGTGAATAATTACCCGTCCCCATATCGTTAGTCCCCCCTTCTTCTTCTTCCAGAGGGACACATGGGTACCGATGGCCTCCGTCTCAGACCGTCACAGATCCTATAACTATAATGGAAGGTTTTCGTGGCTTAACTAAAGCATACATGTTGCGACGGGCCGACGTGCAATTCCCGTAGTGGTTTCAAGGTTTTAAGAAATTGTAGCTAATCATTGTTAGTGAGTCTAATCAAGACGTCTCGGCAAAAGTTCTTTTATATTAGGGAGGTTGCTAAATTTGTTGTTCAACTTCAGTTCTTTACTACTGCTTCTAGGACTGCAAGGACAGCCACTAGATTATGAAGAGGGAAGGTTGGTGCGTTTCAGCGCATTGCACTGAGGTTTGGGGTGGCATAATGCACTGAGGCTGGGAAGCAAGATGCACTGAGGCTGGGTAGCAGGATGCATTGAGGTTGGGGATAGCATAATGCACCGAGGCTGGGGTAGCAAAATGCACTGAGCTTTGGGTAGCATAATGTACTGAGGTTTTGGGTAGCATAATGCACTGCGGTTGGGGATAGCATAATGCACCGAGGCTGGGGTAGCAAAATGCACTGAGTTTTGGGTAGCATAATGTACTGAGGTTTTGGGTAGCAGAATGCACTGAGGTTTTGGGTAGCAGAAGGCACTGAGGTTGGGGGTAGCATAATGCACTGATGTTGGGGATAGCATAATGCACTGAGACTGTGGTAGCAAAATTCACTGAGGTTTGGGGTAGCACAATGCACTGAGATTTGGGGTACCATAGTGCACTGAGATTTGGGGTAGCATAATGCTCTGGGGTTTGGGGTAGCATAGTGCACTGAGATTTGGGGTAGCATAGTGCACTGAGATTTGGGGTAGCATAGTGCACTGAGATTTGGGGTAGCATAATGCTCTGGGGTTTGGGGTAGCATACCGCACTGAGATTTGGGGTAGCATAATGCTCTGGGGTTTGGGGTAGCATAGTGCACTGAGATTTGGGGTAGCATAGTGCTCTGGGGTTTGGGGTAGCATAGTGCACAGAGATTTGGGGTAGCATAATGCACCGAGGATGAGGTGGCATTTTTCACTCACTGATTCTTGTATAGCAAACTGATTTATTCATTATGGTTTATACAAAAATAGTGGACGTAATATGAGTTAGTTGAATGGTCATGTATCACGCGCTAATCACGGTAGCAAACATTCATCTAGCACGGCAAGATTTCTTAACGTTATATATATATACGTTTACCTTTGCCTTTTGTAAAATCATTATTAAAGCTGAACATATATTGTTTTATTTGCACATATTGTTTGTATCTAATTAATCTACTTTAAAGCTTTTACTGCAGTCCAACAAAACTATAATTACTTTAGAAAATCGGAAAAAAGTTTTTCCCAGTACAGATTTTAAGTTACACTGTTTAAAAAATCACTGAACTATTTAAAAAAAATAAAATTACGTTTTTCACTTTTAAAGTAGAAACGCGTCAAATTTAAAATAAATAAGAGTTTGGTCTTAAGTTTTGCTTGTTTCTGTTTTGTAGCATTGTGTGTTTTTTGTTGTTTTTTTGCACGCTATTAAAATCTCATGACCGATGTACCTGGCGTTTTCCACCAATCCCTGCGGCGCTACGACCCATGTAGGGAGGGCTTTGGCCTGCCTCACCACTTCCTCCCACTCAGACCTAACTAATGCTTTGGCCTGTCTCACCACGCTTCCTCCCACTCAGACCTAACTAATGCTTTGGCCTGCCTCACAACTTCCTTCCACTCTAACCTAACTAAAGCTTTGGCCTGCCTCACTACTTCCTTCCACTCTAACCTAACTGATCCTTTGGCCTTCCTCGCCGCTTCTTTCCACTCTAACCTAACTGATGTTTTGGCCTGCCTCAACACTTTTTTTCCACTCTAACCTAACTGATGCTTTGGCCTGCCTCACCACTTCCTTCCACTCTCACCTAACTGATGCTTTGGCTTGCCTCACCACTTCCTTCCACTCTAACCTAACTAATGCTTTGGCCTGCCTCACTACTTCCTTCCACTCTCACCTAACTGATGCTTTGGCTTGCCTCACCACTTCCTTCCACTCTAACCTAACTGATGCTTTGGCCTGCCTCACCACTTCCTTCCACTCTAACCTAACTGATGCGTTGGCTTGCCTCACCACTTCCTTCCACTCTAACCTAACTAATGCTTTGGCCTGCCTCACTACTTCCTTCCACTCTAACCTAACTGATCCTTTGGCCTTTCTCGCCGCTTCTTTCCACTCTGACCTAACTGATGCTTTGGCCTGCCTCAACGCTTCCTTCCACTCAGACCTAACCGATGCTTTCATCTTCATACTTGGATTTCCATCTGATGTAACTATTTTGCCACACCGTCCATCCATCTAAGCATATAGTTCTTCCTTTAGGCCGTTTCCTCTTTGGGCTTAGGCGATGCACCCACTTCACTCCTCTGTCATTTTGGCATTTTTCTAAGTATCTCGCCCAGCCGTAGCCTGTCCTTTTTTTTATTTCTGCTACTAGCATGGGATCCCGATAATCTATTTAACTCCTGGTTGGTTCTCCATCCATATTCATCCTTTGTTGATCTGTAAATTTTACGGATTTGGTGCTGTCGAGCAAGCATCTATTATTATTTTGTTTTTTTCTTTTGCACTAGAAATTGTAAGAAGAAACATGTTCGTCTCCGCATGAATAAAGCTCATTTTAAAACTTCTCTGCAAAACGTTATCAAGATGTGTTTATGCATTTCGAGACCGGTCAGTAGGGATATATTTATAGATTATAACTTCTGTAACTCAGACAAACGCTCAAACCCAGATAATCTGTCAGTAGGGATTTAGAGATTATAACTCGTGTAACTCGGACAAACTCTCACAGCCAGAGAATCTGTCACTAGGGATATAGGCATATATTATAACTTCTGTAACTCGGAAAAACTCTCAAAGCCAGAGAATCTGTCAGTAGGGATATAGGTATAGATTATAACCTCTGTAACTCGGACAAACTCTCAAAGCCAGAGAATCTGTCAAGTAGGGATATAAGTATCGATTATAATTTCTGTAACTCGGACAAACTCTCAAAGCCAGAGATCAAACATAGAGATCAAGGTGTATCGCTTTCAGATTTAAAGATCAGCAGTTTTATCGCTCCGAAAACGTTGATAATTTTGACAGGTGACGTATACAACCTGCGTGCACATCGAGACACGGTTATCACGTGGTCAGTACGGATCAGCGAACGCACACACGAGCTCCCGATACACTGATGATAATCGGGCTGCCTTGTCTTAAGTCTTGATCCGTGACACCAATCTGAAATCGGCGCCTGATTTGAACTAGATGGTAATAGTCATTGTTATGTCACTAATCATTTAAATATGTATATTATATATATATATATATATATATATAAATATATATATATATATATATATATATATATTTATATATATATAAAACTTTTTTTCTTAACCATGTTATGATTCTACAAACAGTTTCCTGTGCTCTTATATTGTAAATTTGTGCTTTGGGTTCTATTCATTAGTTTCGGGACTCCTATAGATTTATGTGGAGTCATTGCATCAGGTCGCGCCCAGTGATGTAATCTAAAAATGAAAAGAAGTTACATTTATTGAAAAGAAAAAAAAGGTCTTTTGGGGAGGGTCCTACATTTGTTGTTAAACTTTAGTGCTGTACTACTGCTTCTATGACTATGACTGTAAGAACAGACACTGGATTATGATAGTGCAAGATTGTAGTGAACTAAATAATCTTTTCATACTATACAGATACATGACATAGGATACTGCAGCGGGCCTCAACCTGTGGGCCCCAGCCCTTCTAATGACCCTGACGCAGGGGTTGCGAAAAAAACAAAACAATAGAAAAACATAATATATTTATGAACTAGCAACGAAAATAATTTTAGGGTTGGGGGGGGGGTCACCACAACACAAGGAACTGTAATATAGGGTCGCGGAATTAGGAAGGTTGAGAACCATTGGAATACAGGAAGTCAGGACAGTGAAATCATTCAATGAAGTAATGTGAACCGTTCACCCCCCCCCTTGTCCCCCCTCACCCCCCCTAACGGCCCGTAATACATATAAAACTATTTCCAGAATTGAGGTAATAATGGTAGCAGTCATTAATGGTGACGTATATTTGAAGGTAAATTCACGAGACCGAGCAGGATGCTGTACCAGGCAGGGGTGGGGGGTGGGAGGGGAGGGTGATAGTGATCCCAGGCCCGCCAGCAGGTATGTCACCGTACACAACCAACATCTCACGTCTGCTTCACAAAAGACTCTTGGCCGTTGCCGTTAGTGTCCAGTCATCACTAGCCGCCCTTTATTTAACGGTTCGTTTTTAGCCAAGTACATTCCCTCCGGGCTCACTACTCGATGGACGAAAGTTCCACAAGTGGACACAACTCCAAACAACAGTTATCTTAACTGTAACAGACAAGTAGGCGGTTGGTCTAGTCCCCGCTGGTCAGTAGGTCTATAGTCCCCGGTGGTCAGTTGGTCTGTCTCACACCTCTAAGAAGAAAAAAAAAGACCCTATGTTGTTGTGTCCAGCCCACTTGAATGACCAACTGTTCACATCAAACACAAAAACTTTTATTGGGCTTGTCTCTAACTGATCCGTTGACACCGGCGACAGTGGGAGTCTACCACCGCCGCCACCACCACAGTTTTATGACTCTGGCTACAACCCTAACATCAGTGGGCGAATACTTTTCCGTCTCGGATCCAGTCCCAAACACCCAACACCCCCTTTTACCTTTGGGGCCAACCCATTCTCATATAGGTACGGCTGCGGTAGTTATAGCTGAATGCCAGGAATGTCTGTGCTTCTCATTCTTGAGTTGGTTTTAATTTCGATATTAAAATGTTATCTTCATAAACAAAATTTCAATTAAAAAATATATCAAAAAAATCTCAGTCCACTCACTCCCACGCCAAACTTACACATTAGTATGACAATATGACAGTATGTGACATAAGACTCACACATTAGTATATGACATAAGATTCACACATTATATGTGACATAAGACTCACACATTAGTTTATGACATAAGATTCACACATTATATGTGACATAAGCCTCACACATTAGTTTATGACATAAGATTCACACATTATATGTGACATAAGCCTCACACATTAGTTTATGACATAAGATTCACACATTATATGTGACATAAGCCTCACACATTAGTCTATGACATAAGATTCACACAGTATATATGACATAAGCCTCACACATTAGTGTATGACATAAGATTCACACATTATATGTGACATAAGCTTCACACTAGAGGCCGACCGAATTTCGGATTCGGATTCGGTTTCGGCGCCGAAAGTGGCCATTTTATCACTTTCGGCCAATTTTCGGTTTCGGCCGAAACTGAAAAGTTAACTTTCGGCTTAATTACGGTTGCGGCCGAAAGAGAATAGTTAACTTTCGGTTTTTCTTCGGTTTCGGCCGAAATTGACTTAGACTTTCGGCCATCCGGCCGAAAGTGACTCAGGTTTTCGGTCATTTAATGCTCAGCGAAAGCGATATTTAACAACAAAATAAGCGACATTTAAGAACAAATTAAGCAATCTTTGAGAACAAACTAAATGATATTTAACAACAAACTAAACGACATTTATGAACAAACTAAACGATATTTAAAACAAACTAAGCGATCTTTAAGAACTATCTTAGCGATCTTTAATAACAAACTAAACGATCTTAAAGAACAAACTAAACGATTTTTAAGACCGAACTAAATGATCTTTAAGATCAAAACAAATGATCTGTAATAGGAAACTAAATGATTTATAAGAATAAACTAAGCGATCTTTAACAGAAAACTAAATGTTCTTTAGGAACAAACTAAAAGATCTTTAAGAACAAACTAATCGATCTTAAGGAACAAAATCAATTATCTTTAAGAACAAACTAAGCGATCTTTGTGAAAAACTAAGCGATCTTTAACAACAAACTAAGTGATCTTTAACAACAAACCAGGCGATCTTTATTAACAAACTAACCGATCTTTAAGAAAAAATAAAGCGATCATTAACAAAAAATGGACGATCTTAAACAACAAATTAAGCGATCAATAACAACCAACTAAACGATCTTTAAAAACAAATTAAGCGATATTTTAGAACCACAATTTTTAGAGACCCGGTTTAAAAAAATAATACGTTGTATTAATTTCCTCTCCCCCCCCCCACCTCAATTTTTGCCAAATTTTCTCCTAACATACTAATTAAAAAAAAAAAACTGTAACGCAATTTAAATTACTTTTATATTAAAATGGTAAAATCCAAAGTATTCATTAGATCAAGGGTCTCAAACTCAAATCACCAGGGGGGGGGGGCGCAGGAGGTAGTGTCTGAGTGAGAGTGGGCCGCATCAAGTAATCCACAAAAAAGCGACTACAACTGTTATAATCTGCTCAACCTTTATAAATAACAATTAAATCATTAAGGGTTCTCAAGAACTAGGATTCATTTTCATCCACCTACTCACTGTTGCATTAAAAAAATATATAGAAACATTACAAAAAAAAACAAAAAAACAGAATTAGACTAGTCGGTGAGATTCGACTGACACCGTCGCGGAGAGTCACGCTATAGCTATGCCGGCGCATTTACACTAAACTTTTCTGTCATGTAGCGGGCCGCAAAATATCGTCTTGCGGGTCACAAATGGCTCGCGGGCCGCGAGTTTGAGACCCCTAAATTAGATGTTTATTTATTATTTACGATTATCTCATTTTTATAAAAATAATGTAAATATTTATACTTTCCAAAATCATTTTCGATGTAAGCAGAATGTATGCCGGAACGAATTTCAAAATATCTTAATATTTCATTTTCGGTTTCGTCTTCGGCTTCGGCTTCGGCCAAAATTCATTTTTAACTTTCGGCCTTTTTTCGGTATCGGCCGAAAGTCATTTTTAAACTTTCGGCCTTTTTTCGGTTTCGGCCGAATGTTATTTTAAACTTTCGGCTTATTTTCGGCTTCGGCCGAAATCAGAAAATCACTTTCGGTCGGCCTCTACTTCACACATTAGTATATGACATAAGATTCACACATTATATGTGACATAAGCCTCACACATTAGTTTATGACATAAGATTCACACATTATATCACTGTATTCGGAGTGTGTAATCAAATACTGTATTCTAAGTGTGTAATAATGTGACATAAGCCTCACACATTAGTTTATGACATAAGATTCACACATTATATGTGACATAAGCCTCACACATTAGTTTATGACATAAGATTCACACATTATATGTGACATAAGCCTCACACATTAGTGTATGACATAAGATTCACACATCTTCTTCTATATCTTAAGGGCCCACGATCAATTTATTGATCATTTTGGCTCCTATGCATGTAGATGGGATTTGCAATGTTTCTGTTACTGGTGGTGATGAGGAAATTATGCACTAGGGGTTTGAAGGCTTGAGGCAATAGACACAAATATATGGTACATAAGCCTCACACATTAGTATATGACATAAGATTCACACATTATATGTGACATAAGACTCACACATTAGTATATGACATAAGACTCACACATAGTATATGACATAAGATTTAATTTTCAAGTGAGTAAAATGATTGGGCTATAAGTATATTCATGGATATACTTATATAAATGTACCCAAGATTTGTTAGCGTCATTGATTTTCTCAATTGGTAAACATTTAGAATCTCTTTTTTCCACAAATTTAATACCATAGGATTTTAACACATTGTCATCCACGTAAAAATGTACACATCCTTTTTCCTATCTCTGATATGCATGTACCCAAGAAGGTTAATTATTAATCAAATTAATTCCTTTCTTCTGGGACGTATCTTGTATTGCCTATGGCAAAATGAACATACCCATATTTGTAAAAAAGAGAATGTAGCATGCATCCTTTTTTCACAAATGTTATACCATAGGATTTAAATATTTTAGGATTTTAATTGCCATACAAGTAAAAATGTACACATCATATTTCCCTACCTCCGAGATAAATGTACCCAAGAAGGTTAAATATTTATCAAATTCATTCCTTTATTTTTGAGACGTATCTTGTGCTGCCTGGGGCAAAGTAACCAACCCCCCCCCCACCCAGATTTAAATAAATTTAGAAAATCTTCCACCGGATTGTAGTCCCTTCCATACCCAAACTAAAATCTTAACACTTCATATGGTTCGTTCTGATTTGTATGAGGTATAGGTGGATAAGTGAATGCTAAATAGCTATGGAGTTGCGCTGCACAGATTCACTTAAACCGCATTTTCTTATTAGAATTATATTTAAAGGTTAGTTTTTTATTACGTTATAAATTTAATAAAAGTAGAGTTTTGGAATCAAAACAGGGAAAACTTTTTAAATGTAAAAATATACAAAGCAAAAAATGTCTGTGTGTTTTATTAACAATTTAAAAAAGCAATCAATTGTTTTTATTTAATTTTAATTTTAAGAAGTGAAAATAAATTATCAGTTTTGTCACGCGCGGTTATTAAGTTTAAAGAAACCTAAGAGTTTTGGCGAAATAGGCTATTTGCGCTATGACGTCATTTGCGTGATTATTTAGAACAAATAAATTTTAATTTTAATTCGCAATATTAACAACGCACTAAAAGACGCACTAAAAACGACTGATGCTCGGGTTTTCCCGATAAATGTGATTACGGTGTAAATCATTTAATCATGATTTTTTTCATTTTTTTCATAACTTTCAAACACATATAAAATGCTTAAAATAGTTCCTTAGTTGATACTTTAATTGTATTTGTAATTTATAATAATAATACTTAAACTTTTACTAAAATAAAAGCAGACTTAGAATATTTTTTGCGCATTTAAATTTGTTCGATTTCTGTAAAATAATAGAAAATAACTGATTGTTTTTAGGAATCCGAACGTACTTAAATCATATCTCCCTTTTGGCGTTATGTCACTCTAGCTCATTCTTTTATATATATATATTTCCCCATAAAGAATTAAGATTTATTATTATTAGAAAACTGAGTTTCATGGTACACATAATACATGAGGCAATTTTGACTTCAACTTAATGTAAGGTTTTTAAATTTAATTAAATAAAGATTTTTTTCCAAATATGAAACTTTAAGATAAAAAAAAAGAGAGTGACGTCACAATTTTTTTGCCCCCCCCCAACCCACCGTCATAAAGTGTCACAAATTCGCGACCCCCACCCCCCACCACCCTGAGCGTTACGTAATTTGCGAGCGACCCCTAAGAAAGATTTTTTTTTTTAAATTTGGTTGGGGTGCGGGTGGGCGTTAAGTTATTGAAGATAGATCATCGTGCTTTGTGATTAGGTCATCTTGGGGAGATGCATACGTTCTTGTAGGTCGTGTTACTGCAGTCTTACATGTATCCGTTTTTGGAGGTCGTGTTACTGCAGTCTCTTATGTAGCCGTTCTTGTAGGTCGTGTTACTGCTGTGGTATGTGGCCGTTCTTTTAGGTTTTGTTACTGCAGTCGTGTATGTAGCCATTATTCGTGTGACTTAATTCTTGTACTTATACCATAATGTAGCCATTCTTTGTGTGACTTAATTCTTGTACTTATACCATAATGTAGCCATTCTTTGTGTGACTTAATTCTTGTACTTATACCATAATGTAGCCATTCTTTGTGTGACTTAATTCTTGTACTTATACCATAATGTACCCATTCTTTGTGTGACTTAATTCTTGTACTTATACCATAATGTAGCCATTCTTTGTGTGACTTAATTCTTGTACTTATACCATAATGTAGCCATTCTAACACACTGAATTAAGAACATGAATATGGTTAATGTAGCCATTCTTTGTGTGACTTAATTCTTGTACTTATACCATAATGTAGCCATTCTTTGTGTGACTTAATTCTTGTACTTATACCATAATGTACCCATTCTTTGTGTGACTTAACTCTTGTACTTATACCATAATGTAGCTATTCTGTGTGTGACTTAATTCTTGTACTTATACCATAATGTAGCCATTCTTTGTGTGACTTAAGTCTTGTACTTATACCATAATGTAGCCATTCTTTGTGTGACTTAATTCTTGTACTTATACCATAATGTAGCCATTATTTAGCTAAATATTGCACCCGTATATGAGAATGTTATTTTAGCATGAATGGAGCCGTATGTTGTATAGCCTTAAATTTAGTTGTTTCTGTAGCCGTGTATATAGCCGGAAAAGTAGCTGTCATGTGGTGTCTTTACCGTTAGTGTGTATGTGTTTACAATGAAGCTCACTGTCAAAACGTTTGGCAAAGTGTCTTGCCTCAAGTTGATAGCTCCCCCACCCCACCCCACCAACTTTAATTGAAACTGAACTCTACCTTTGTCAGACCCAACGACGTCCTGTAGATGACCAGTAATTACTAAACTAAACATCAGTACTGCCACAGCCTGGGACAACAAAACCAGGTCTTTAGGGCCACTTAAAATGAAAACGTATACCTGTTTTGATGATACACGTCAACTTTTTTACTTTTCCATTGAAATCGCATGCAGCATATTTAATTTCCACTAATAATTACTAAACTAAACATCAGTACTGCCACCGCCTGGGACAACAAAACCAGGTCTTTAGGGCCACTGACCGCCTCCGAGCTGGTTGCCTCCCCCACCTTCCCCCCCCCCCCCCAACACTAACTAGCAGGATCGGAGCCCCACAATTGATGCATTGAACATGCCGTCAGGAGTGGGCTGACGCCATTATGAAAGAAGGGGAGGCAGTACATTGTGAGAACTGACGTTCAACAGCGAGAGTCAAGTCCCTTGTGAACGGTGCTCTATTGTGGAAGTCTCTCCAATTTTCAATACGAGACGAGAACCAAAAGCGAGGCTACGGGGCCGGCTTGACGTCTGTATGAAGTAAATTACACGAAACATGGAGAAAGTTACGAGCATTGAACTAAACACAAAAAAATGGCGTAGAGAATGGCAATGACACAACGGCCAACAGCAGATGCACAAAGGCATCATGTGATCTTGGTGGGGGTAGAGAGTAGAGACTTTGTCAAACCTTTTTTGTTTTTTAATGGGAGGCCAACTTGGTTATGTGAATGTTGCGTCTGTGAACTATCGGGTATTTATTTAAACAGGGTTGGTGGGAGGAGTGGGGGGGGATGGTGTTATGGTCCACCTCCCCCCCTCATTGATGTCGTATTGACCCGTTGATGTGGTTATTGAACCACCCAAAGACCACAGCCCCGAGTCTGTTAGCCTATCCCTGTATAGTATTTGAGTTATAGACAGTGAAAGCAGGCAGGTTGAGCTGTTTCAGAATGGAACGGACACCTGGCGTTATTCAAATTGCTGGGTAAATTGCAGGTCTAAAACAGTGGTGATCATTCCCAGAGTAACGGGGCGGCTCTACGGTGCTAACGGAAACATTTCTAGGGGGGGGGGAGGAGAGTCGCCACAAAACGTGTAGGCCGATCAGCTGTTGAAATATTGAAATGGTTTGTTCCAGGTGTTAACGCGAACATAATGTAACCAACCTGAGTGTGGACCGAGCGAACGAGAAAGACGTAGTCGAGAAACAGGATCCCCTTAAAGCTACGACTTATAAGGATTATTGGAATAATATTACATACAGGGTAGACGGGGATCAATTTGAAGTTCAAGTTGTCTAATTCTATTTTTTTTTCTTTGTTGTTGTTGTTTTGTCAGCTGACGAAGGCTTTCGGCCGAAACGTTCTTTTGAAGGCCCGGCATGCTCATTCAAACTTTAATTATCTTGTTCCTATTATGTAAATCACCCTTAAAATGAGTAAATCAGAAGTAATCTACCGTATGTACATTGAAATGTGTGGATTTTTTGTTTATATATATATATCTTCTTCATTTTGAGGGCCCACGATCAATGAATTGATCATTATAGCTCCTATGTTTCAGAGGAGTTCGCGATGTTACTGTGCATGAGTTTCAAGGGGATACTTCACTGATTGCAAGGGTTACTCAGCAGTGGTGTTACGAACTGGGGGTCGGAAGACAGGAGTCAATAGACACAAATGTGTCAAGTGCAGCAGCCTCAACTGTTGCTTTTGGAAACTTGTCCCAGTCCCTAATGGTCTTTAGCAGGAATGAGGAGCCCCTGTACTTTGCTCTTGTTTTTACCAGCCGGAACTGTCTGTCGTGGCCTCGTCGCTGTCTAGGGGGAAATGGACGAGTTTCTGTTTGATGCCGGGGCAGTGGACCAGCCCATTTTTTGATCTTGTACAACATGGTGAGCCTGGATAGTCGTCGTCGTTCTTCCAATGTTGACCAGCCCAGTGTTTCTAGCATGCTGCCAACACTTGAGGTGTTTCTGTAGTGGTTCAAGACAAAGCGTGCTGCTCGTCGCTGCTGGACCGCCTCCAACCTCTAAATATATATCGCGATAAGAAGGCGTTTGGCCGACACATTCGTTATCTTGTGGTGTCTTTATCAAGTTTTCCCATTACTTAAATTAAGTATAATCCCTTAAGTTTTAGTGATCAAAAGCTGCGTGGTAAAAAAATATGTGTGACATTTTGTTTTTAGTAAATCAATGCTTGAATAGATGAAAGAAGTCTGATCGATTGCTCCGATGAGTCTAACGACAAGGAGAAAAGTCGTGTTTATTTTTAAAAAAATAATAATTTTTAAAAAGTTTATATTGCAGCGTTTCACCGATACATCTAAGTTTTCTAAGCAATGGTGTAGCACAGTGGCTCCCAAAACTATGCTTCGCGGGCTCCGCGGCTGCTCCGGGAAACTCCTAAACATTATTAACGTGTAAGATAAAGAAAGCAGGTCGAAGGGAATATCCGATAGAAAATAATTCTAAAAAGGGCTCCTCACGTCAAAAAGGTTGGGAACCACCCAATGGGATAGAACAGTGGACGGACCATCGTGGCTCGCGAGCCGTATGCGGCTCTTTAACGACCTGAGTGCGGCTCGGCCCGTCGGCCACAAGTAGATTTTGACTCCGAAAAACATGGGTCTTGACACGTTCTTGAAAAGAAATTTGTCTCTCAAATTGTATTTTTGTTTTTATTGTCCCGCTGCTTGTTAGGCTTTTTTCTTCTCCATTTTCACCGATGAGTTTGCCGACCGCCACTGGCACTGGCACTGGCACAGAACAATCTTCTCAAGGCAGACGCAGAGTACTTCATTATTTTGGAATGAATAACCACAGACTGAACACACTTAGGACAAAGTTAAAGCCTTACAAATAGAGGCCGACCGAATTTCGGTTTCGGCGCCTAAAGTGGCCATTTTATCACTTTCGGCCAATTTTCGGTTTCGGCCGAAACTGGAAAGTTAACTTTCGGCTTAATTTCGGTTTCGGCCGAAAGAGAAAAGGTAAATTTCGGTTTTTCTTCGGTTTCGGCCGAAATTGGCTTAGACTTTCAGCCATCCGGCCGAAAGTGACTCAGGTTTTGGGTCATTTAATACTAAGCAAAGGCGATATTTAACAACAAACTAAGCGACATTTAAGAACAAATTAAGCGATCTTTGAGAACCAACTAAATGATATTTAACAACAAACTAAGCGACATTTAAAAACAAACTAAACGATCTTTAAAACAAACTAAGCGATCTTTAAGAACAATCTAAGCGATCTTTAATAACAAACTAAACGATTTTTAAGACCGAACTAAATGATCTTTAAGAACAAAACAAATGATCTTTAATGAGTTATAAGAATTAACTAAGCGATCTTTAACGAAGACTAAATGTTCGTTAGGAACAAACTGAAAGATCTATAAGAACAAACTAATTGATCTTAAGGAACAAAATCAATTATCTTTAAAAACAAACTAAGCGATCTTTATGAAAAAACTAAGCGAATTTACAACAAACTAAGCGATATTTATGAACAAACTAAAAGATCTTTAAGCACAAATAAAGCTATCATTAACAAAAACTAGACGATCTTTAACAACAAACTAATGCGATCTTTAAGAACAAACTAAACGATCTTTTACAACAAACTAAAATATCTTTAACAACAAACTAAACGATCTTTAAGAACAAACTAAACGATCTTTAACAACAAACTAAGCGATCTTTAACAACAAACTAAGTGATCTTTAAGAACAAACTAAACGGTCTTTAACAACAAACTAAACGATCTTTAACAACAAACTAAGCGATCTTTAAGAACAAACTAAACGGTCTTTAATAACAAACTAAGCGATCTTTAACAACAAACTAAGTGATCTTTAAGAACAAATTAAGCGATCTTTAAGATGAAAATAAGCGATATTTTAGAACAATCTAAGCGATCTTTATGAACAAACTCACCGATCTTTAAGAACAAACTAACCGATCAATAACAACCAACCAAAAGATCTTTAAAAACAAATTAAGTGATCTTTTAGAACCATATTTTTTAGAGACCCGGTTTAAAAAAATAATATTTTGCATTAATTACCCCTCCTCCCCCCCTCCCCAATTTTTGCCAAATTTTCTCCTACCATACAAATTTGAAAAAAATTGTAAAGCAATTTAAATTACTTTTATATTAAAATGGTAAAATCCAAAGTATTCATTAGATCAAGGGTATCAAACTCAAATTATGGGGGGGGGGCGCAGGAGGTAGTGTCTGAATAAGAGTGGGCCGCATCATATAATCCACAAAAAAGCGATTACAACTGTTACAATCTGGTCAACCTTTATAAATAACAATGAAATAATTAAGGGATCTCAAGAACTACTCACTGTTGCCAGATACCTGGCATACAAAAATATATAGAGTCATTTTAAAAAAAAAATCAGAATTAGATTAGTCGGTGAGATCGACTGAAACCGTCGTGGAGAGTCACGTTATATATATGACGAGAATGGGGGAAACGGGCCGGCGCATTTACACTAAACTTTTCTGTCATGTAGCGGGCCGCAAAATATCGTCTTGCGGGTCACAAATGGCTCGCGGGCCGCGAGTTTGAGACCCCTAAATTAGATGTTTATTTATTATTTACGATTATCTCATTTTTATAAAAAGAATGTAAATATTTATACTTTCCCACATCATTTTCGATGTAAGCAGAACGTATGCGGGAACGAATTTCAAAATATCTTAATATTTCATTTTCGGTTTCGGCTTCGGCTTCGGCCAAAATTCATTTTTAACTTTCGGCCTTTTTTCGGTATCGGCCGAAAGTCATTTTTAAACTTTCGGCCTTTTTCGGTTTCGGCCGAAAGTCATTTTAAACTTTCGGCCTATTTTCGGCTTCGGCCGAAATCAGAAAATCACTTTCGGTCGGTCTCTACTTTCAAATTAGTCGCAGCTAATTTTTTTTTTTTTTGAGAAGTCCATCATGTAAGAAATTCGCTAACTTAAAAAATATCGTGTCCATGAGAGAAACCATTCCAGCTGTGAAGAAATAGTGATATCCTTTGAGATGCTTTCATGAATTATTGAACGAAGAATGACATGTTTATTGGTGGGTTTTTTTTTTTCGAAATAAAATTAATTTTATTCATTATTTTTACACCGTTATTCCATTTTTTTGAGAAGACAGCCATGGCTAGAATTATACTTTTGAGGGAATCCCAAGCCTTTGAACCCCAAAAAAACCTTTGAACCCATGGATCCCAACAGGCGATCAACACAGGTGGACCCAGTGGTTTAGCTGTACAAACAAATTGCGGGAGAAAACAGCTACCGGTGTTACACGTATTTGCCCGCAACTCGAAGGACACCACCCGGCGGAGAACAATTAGATGTGAGGGGGGCGGCCCGCCACATCAAAGCCACACGGTTACGAGACGTTCTCAGATAAGAGATGAGGGGGGTGGAGGGCTACCCCACAGCTGCCGGATCAGGATTACTCGCTATCACATGTCTTCATCTCCGTGCCGCGTGACGATAAAACTCCCAGTGTACCAACGTGTTTCCGGATCGACGTTATTTGTCGGATGATCTCGATCTGCGGCTCCCCCGTGGAGGAAACGGGCGAGGGTGCTTTAAGTCCTAGAGCAGGACTCCGAGAAGGTTCGTTTGGGAGATGGGGATATCGATACACTGATGGTTCATTTGGGTCATGGGTGATGGAGAGCAGACTGGAGGGCATTATAGAATATGAGTCCGGGGTAGTTACAGGGTTTTTGCACTTGGGCATGGGGGGGGGGGAGAACCAACACCGTACAGTTTATCAATCACAAAGCTTTTTGTTGTTTTCCAACTGGACATACGCCCATGGATATTGATATGGAATATTTTTTCTAATTTTGTTTAATGTTTATCGTATGTCGGTTCCCTCTTCGTGTAAAAAAGCCATATGTTTATATTCCGTAAACCTAAATGTGTATTACACTCATGCAAATTCTTATCTTTTCAATAATTCCCAGTTTAAAAAAAAAACAAAAACAACCCACATATCACGATATTGATATATATATATATATATATATATATATATATATATGTGTATAATTGACTCTCACTGGCCAAACAGCTTGTATTTCTAAGCCGCCTTTCTTTTCCTGCTTTATATTTATGGGATAAGATAACTTCTGATTTTTTTACTTTATAAAAAAAAAACAAACACAACCCACATATCACGATATTGATATATATATATATATATATATATATATATATATGAGTATCATTGACCCTCACTGGCCAAACAGCTTGTAATGCTAAGCCGCCTTTCGTTTCCTGCATTATATTTATGAGCTAAGATCACTTCTGATTTTTTTACTTTAAAGACCGAAAATGGACGACCAAGTGCTTAAATGATGAGCTATGACAAAAGAAGACATTTTTTACAAAAGGGGTATTATTGCAAATCGTCTTCCGTTACCATAGTTACCTATTCAAATCAATCGTGCCGAGGTAGACAGGAAGTGATACTTTTCCGCTGGAGATGGTTTCGGAGCAGCGCTGTAACTTCCGGAAGTCATTCTTTTCTTGATCTACGCACCGCAAGAGTGGTCCGGAGAACACAGCAAAAGGGGTGGGGGGGGGGGAGGGGGCGCGGACAAGACAAAATCACGGCGCCCAAGGGGGTAGAGGTATTTAACTACAAGTGGAGTGGTGTGTCTTGCAGTCAGAAGTTGATGGTCGTTCGCAACAAGGAAAGACTTGGGGCAGTGTAGTCTAAGCCGCAGCTATAGGTGGATGTTGATGGAAAGTGGATTCTAAGCCACGGTTGTTAGGGAATGTTGGTGGCTAGCGGGAATCTAAGCCACAGCTATGGGTGGATGTTGATGGCCGTAACGCACTTTATAAGAATCCTCATTAGTAATGCTTCCCCCCTATCCCCGTAAGGCTAACATCCGCACATTTTTTCACGTCACTGCACTATGTTAAAATTCTAATGACCCACTCGCTTTTAACCTGGAGATTTATTCCACCAACTCTTTTACCAAAAAAAAATAAATAAAAGCACTTGCGATATTTGTTATTAAAGAATCTGATTTGGCGATGTTATCTCGATTTTTATTTCGTGAAATCTGTGTCACCATATTACACCTTCATCTTCCCCTTGAAAAAAAAGGTTGGGGGGGGGGGGCGGGGGGGGGGAAAATTTGAAAGAATGTTTTTTTCATTGCAACGGGTTTATGTGCCAAGTTTCAGCTCAATATGTTAGCGGAAACTGGGTCAATTAGCTCTAAGCAATTAGGTCCTAAGATTTTTGCCAGTCCGCCATCCACCCAGCCAGCCAGTTAACCACGAACAAAAGCGAAGTCAACATAAATGATTTAGAAAACATTTTATTATCAATGCTTATCGTATTTTTTTTTTTTTTTT